>OY293311.1:0-185984 GCA_958502075.1 Orchestes rusci | reverse complement strand
ATCAGATTGAACATATCAATATTAACGATGTAATTTCATCTCTTTATAGCAGAACTTCATGCATAGAAACCCAATGTTTGAAGGAAATTATGTACTATGAACCCAATAGAATAAGTGATGATTTAAATAAAATTTACTGAAAATAAGTTATGTTCTATTATTTCTTGTAAACAAGCTCGTGCTAATCGCAATGGAATCACAAATACAATGCACCATTGTTCTCTGAATTTAATTATAATTGCGTAGTTTGCAGTTCGGCATTCTAGAAGTGTTTCGAATAGTCAACTATACAGTTGTTCATGTTTTGTGAATCAGTTCATACGAAGCTTGTTGTCAGACGTCGTCGTCATCAGAACAGAGCACTTGTGATCATTTTGTGTGTCTGGGGTGTGGCAAAAAGGTAAATATTCTTTTAAATAATTGAACATTTTTCTTATCATAGAATTGATGTGGGGTGCTTGGTTAATTTACAATGTGAATTTTTTATGTGATTGCATTAAACAAAACATGTTTTTACAGAAATCCACAAAGTTGGTGTAGTTCCTCGCGAAGAGCTGATTGCGAAACTTTTCAAAGAATCAACATCAATTCGATCTTCAACACAAAAATCCATCGTTTGAAATTAAATCAGGTAAAAATGTTTTCGCCAAAATAATTGCTCACTTTATTATATATTCGAAAACAGTGCAATCATATAATTTTGTTTAATAAACCTTGTGTGATAATAAATAATAACTAATGGCTACATTGACTAATAATAATCATCAATAATAAAAGTCTGATGCAAAATGATTATTTTGTATCTAGAAATATATGTTGAATAGCACAAACACACTTTTTTATAATATTTTGAGGTAAATGAAAAACCTCACTATTTCCTTGTTTATTGTGATAATTTGGATAGGAGATGATGTTATAATAATTTTAATTTGATTTACTTTTTTTGAAAAATCGATTGGATATGAAATTGATGATTTTTAATATTTCAATACAAAAAATGCTGTATTATTTGAGCTTATTATAATCAAAAATATGTATTGAGGGTTTTGAGGTTGTGTTTTGTAAGAAAATTGTTGTATGTGCAAGTAAAGTTATTTTTTCTGTTATACTCAGATCAACGATTATCTGACCATTTCATTGCATAAATTGGATGCCTACATTTGAAGACTGCTTGAATTAATAGCGAATCATTGGGATTGAAGGTACGTAAAGTCGTCAAAATTATATCACAGAAAATAAATAATATATTTTTCATAGGATTCCCAAATATTCAATTTGGAATTGGCAAAATTGAAATAGTGAAGGAAAAAGATTGTCAAAAAGAGGAGCTTCAAGAGGTGTCCAGCACTGCTGTAGTCCTACAGCAGAGAACACCTGTATCACAAAGGATTATCAAAAAAAGAGGACTTCACAGGTGTCCAACACACCTGCAAACAGCAGACGACATCTGTATCAGCAAAGTCTTTTTTAAGTTAGATTCGGGTGAGTTAGAATATTAGTATTAAATTGTTTCTTGAAGTGTTCGGAAGTGTTCCGTTTCTTAGCAGCATTTTAAATTATTGTTTTTTTTTTTCATTATATTGAGTGTGAGCTATTTACAACAGTCTTAGATTGTCTCTTGAGGTGCTCAGACGTCTTCTGCTATTCTTCTTAGTGACAATTTTAGATTATCGTTATTTTAAAAAATCATATTGTTGGTGAGCTATATAAAACAGTCTTAGATTGTCTCTTGAATTGTTCAGACGTGTTTTGCTATTCTTCTTAGAGACAATTTTAGAGTATCGTTTTTTTAAAAAATCATATTGAGGGTGAGTTACTTTCATCAGTCGCAGATTATCTCTTGAAGTGTGCGGACGTGTTTTGCTATTTTTTTAATCGTATCAGTTTGAGTTTTCGCGAATTATGTCTGCAATTGCGAATGCAATTAAGCATATTGCTGCACTACTTGGAATATTTCGAGTCAAGTCTTCCGAAGAACTTCTTCGAGAAGGCTTGATTGAATGTGTTCGAGTAGTTAGAAAGATCAACAAAGCTTTAAAAACTGCTCAATCAATAGGCGACAAACAACATTTACAAGCAGCAATGGTTAATGTTAAAAGTTTAAGACAACAGTTTAAAATACTTCAAAAAAAGGGGGGTGGGATCCAGAAAAAAGAAACGGCATGTCACCGTGTAAAATGGGAAGATCTGAGTACAGCTTTTGAATCTAGAGTTCAAACAGGTGTCTTGATTAATCTTTACCATAAAGACATCATTAGATATTTATTGGATTGTAAGGTTATATTTAAAAGAAGAATTCAAAATATTTTGAAAAATAATCATGCTGTCAAAGTTAACGCTGTATTTTGCGGAGAATTTATTGTAAATAAAGCGAATATAACCTTGCATGAAAATAAATATTTGAATACTCAAAATGCGCCATTATATCAGGATTCCAATTTAGACGCTTGGTTTGATGAAAATATCAAAATCCCCCTGCTTAGTGAATTAGAGGAGTTTCAGGAAAAAGATAGTGGTTGGGCCTTATCTAAAATACTAAATTTAACCATTAATATAAATAAGTTTAATCCAATTAAAGCCGGTTCATATATTGATCTACCCCAGCAAATAAAAAATAAAAAAGCTTGTGTCAATGTTCAAAATTCAGATGGTTTATGTTTTGCCTGGGCAGTGGTTTCTGGATTATTTCCTATTGATCATGGGTTTGCTAAATGGACTTCTTCTTATCCTCATCCTCAGACAGTTTTAAATTTGAGGGGAATTCAGTTTCCTATGTCGTTATCCCAAGTTCCTCGATTTGAAAAGCAAAATGATATTTCTATAAACGTCTATAGATTGGAGAAATCGGGAAAGTCTTTCAAGGTTGTACCTGCCTACATCACCAAAAATAAAGTTGGGTACCATATTAATCTTCTAATGGTACAAGACAATTATCAAAGTGGTGAAGAGGAGGAGTTGATTCTTCCAATCAAAACTTATTTTGTTTGGATAAAAAATTTATCTCGTCTTGTTTCATCACAGCTGTGTAAAAATAAAACTGCTAAGTATATTTGTGATCGTTGTCTTCATTACTTTTATGATGTTGGAAAACTGGAAAATCATGTGAAAGATTGCGCAAATCTGAATAATGGCCCTCTTCCAAAGCTTCCTGAGAAAAATCGAAGGTTTGTTGAGTTTACTAACTTTTCTTTTAAAACAAAAGCACCTTTTGTTATATATGCTGATTCTGAGTGCCTTTTGACTCCTGTTGAAGATGATGGAACGAAAAATACTCAAAAATTTCAATCTCATGTTCCATTTAGCATTGGATATTATGTTAAATGTTCTTATGATGATTCATTATCGTTTTATAAGTCTTATACAGGGGTCGATTGTATTCAATGATTTGTTAAGGAACTTTTTGACTTTTCTGAAAATGTGATGACAGTCTTCCAATACTCAATACTCAATACTCATTTATTCATGTAAAATACAAAAGAAACAATTGTTTACATATGTCAGGCAATATCAAATATACACTTGTTACACACATATTAAAATCTAAATTTCATGAACTCGTTTAGTGAGTAAAAACAATTACTTATTAAAATGGACTTCACTACTGTATAAAATTTATTTACAGGTAACCCCTTTATCTCTGCTGGTAACACATTAAATAACTTGATAGCCCAGAATCTGGGTCCATCCTGGCACCTTCCCAGACGCCAGTAAAGTGGAACGAAGTTGGTCTTATTTCTAGTATCATGATCATGCACATTATCATGTGTTAAATACATGTTGCTTTTCTTTATATATGGTAGGTTTTCAAAAATATATAGACATGGCAGTGTTAGAAGTTGACAATGCTCAAAGGCCTCCCTACAATCCTCCCGGTAACCCATACCAGTCAGCACCCTAACAGCTCTCCTCTGCAGTGCAAACAATCCATGAGCCCCGGACGAGTGACCCCATGCCAAAATTCCGTAGGATAAGTGTGCCTGAACGAGGGCAAAATAGGCCGTTCGCAGAATCTCATACGATACATTCTTCGATAGGCCCCTGAGAACATATATACCCTTGGACACTCTCGCACTAACTTTTGTTGTATGGGGTCCCCATTGTAATTTGGTATCCAAGGTTACCCCAAGAAATTCTACCTCAGTTATGCCCTCCCACTCATTCAGTGGACGAAGTGCAAATAGCATTTGCTGGGTCTTATTTTCATTTAATAGCAGCCTGTTTGTACAGAACCAGAGTTCCGCCCTCGCCTGTGCATCCCTAGATCCCAAAACTGCCATCTCCTGCGTATTCTCGGATTGAGCTATAGTTGTATCATCGGCGAAAAGAGTAAATCGAGCGTAATTGTTGCTCGCAGGCAAATCATTTATGTATATTAGAAATATGATTGGTCCCAGTATTGAGCCTTGAGGCACACCTATATCTATCACTCCCTCCGCCGATGTCACACCCCCCAGCTTTACTATCTGGCTTCTATTTGCCAGATAAGATTTTATTAAGTCTACACTTCTCTTATCAAAATTGTAAGCATGAAGTTTCTGGAGCAGGATGTTATGGTCAACACAGTCGAAGGCCTTACTCAGGTCACAGAACAGGGCTGCCGTGTAATGTTTTTTGTCAAAAGCTTCTGTAATTTGAGAAATGAGATCTAGAATACCCATAACAGTGCTCCTGCCTTTGCGAAATCCAAATTGGTGTTCTGTAAACAGGTTGTTACTCTCAAAGTAATCAACTACACTCAATGCAATACATTTTTCAAAGATTTTTGATATTATAGGCAACAATGATATTGGTCTATAGTTTTCCGCTCTATTAACATCACCCTTTTTAAAAATTGGTGTAACTAGAGCCACCTTCAAGACATCAGGAAATGTACTCTTTTGAAGACAAATATTTATCAGTTTCGTGAGTGGTATAAAAATTAGATTTTTTATGGACTTGACTAGTTTAACATTTAACCCATATACATCTCTGCTGTTTTTATTTTTCAAGCTCTGGATAATGTCTCTGACTTCGTTAAAAGTAACTGCTCTAAAAGAGAATGCATCAGAGTTTACTAGGTTTGGCTTTATGTGAATGCTAGGATCGGTTTTTGTTTTGGGTATGGTTTTTATTATATCTTCTGCGATTGAACAGAAGGATTTATTAAAGTCATCAGGGGACAGCCTTGTATCAGGTGCACGCCCACTCTTTTTTTTATTTTTGTTTATAATGTTCCACATGGCTCTTGTAGGATTATTAGAAAATTTTATATGATTGTCATTTGATTCGATTTTGGCCTTTTTGATTTGTCTTTTATAAGCTGCTCTGTATTGGTTATAGTCTTGAGTACTGATGCAGTTGTACTGGTTTCTCAGATCCCGAAGAAAAGCCAGCCTATCGCGCATAATCTTAAGGTTATTATCAAACCATGGTATAATAGTTGGCTCATCTGATCGGTATCTGTAGGTTTTTTCAGGAAATGAGGAAATGTCTTCCAATGTCCTCTTCCAATGGAGAAGCTTACATCTGGACAAGTTAAACAATTTTTCAAGGCGAGTTGTTGTCATGTATGTGAAAAGGTTTTCCAAGCAGAAGATAAAAGGGTTCGTGATCATTGTCACTGACTTGGTATATATAGAGGACCTGCCCATGAAAAATGTAATTTGAATTTCAAAGATAGCTACATTATTCCTGTTTTATTTCACTGTCTTAGTTCATATGATAGACATTTGCTTATCAAAGCTTTAGCTGAAGTGGATGGGCCAATCGATGTTCTTCCTGTAAACAAAGAGAAATACATCTCCTTTACGAAGCATATCCCAGACAGTCGTATTCAGTTCAGATTTTTGGATAGTTTTCGTTTTATGGCTTCCAGTTTAGATAAACTCGCATCTTATCTCCCAGATTTTCCCATTTTAGAGTCAGAATTCAAGAATCTGAGTGATGAGCATTTCAAATTGCTCACTCGTAAAGGTATATTTCCATATGACTTTATGGATGATTGGTCTAAAATCAATGAGTTTGAAGTGCCCGCCAAGTCAGAATTTTATAACAGATTGGAAGATAAATGTATTTCAGATCGTGAGTACGCACATGCGCAAAAAGTTTGGAATACATTCTCATGTCGAACAATGCGTGATTATTCAGAACTTTACATGAAAACTGATATTTTGTTATTGGCTGACGTGTTTGAGCAATTTAGATCAGCAGCTCATATCACTTATGGATTAGACCCTGCTCATTCGTTCACTCTCCCTGGTTATTCTTGGCAATGTATGCTGTATCATCTCTTTAAATCTGATCATCCTAGGCTTGAACTTTTGACTGATTTAGATATGGTCATGTTCATTGAAAGGGGTATACGAGGAGGTCTAAGTCAGTGTTCTAAAAGGCATGCTGAATGCAATAATAAGTATATTCCTTCATACGATCCTTCTAGAGAAGAAACATATCTCATGTATTTTGATATCAACAATCAATATGGGTGGGCGATGTCTCAACACCTGCCCTTTAATGGATTCAAGTGGATGAGTGATGCAGAACTATCTTCTTTCAATGTTTTAGATGTTGATGATACCTCTAACAAAGGCTTTATTTTAGAGGTAGACTTGGAAATCCCTCATGAGTTACACGATCTATTTTCTGATTTGCCCCCTTGTCCCGAACATAAGACACCTCCTGGTTCTAAGAACATCAAGCTAATGGCAACACTCTTCAATAAAGAAAAATATGTTATCCATTACAGAAACTTAAAGCAGGTATTGGGTTTGGGTGTTAAACTATCAAAAATCCACAGAGCAATTTCATTTAATCAGTCTCCGTGGTTAAAATCCTATATTGATTTGAATACTCGTCTCAGACAAGCTTCCAAAAATGACTTTGAGAAAAATCTATTCAAACTCATGAACAACGCTGTTTTTGGAAAAACTATGGAAAATGTTCGAAAACATTCTTTGGTCAAGCTTGTTACTAAATGGGAAGGTCGATATGGAGCTGAGGCTTTAATTTCAAAACCTGAGTTTAAAAGTAGTACAATAATCAATGAGAATCTTGTAATAATTGAGTTGGCAAAATCAGAAATATTTTTCAATAAGCCAATATATGCTGGAATGTGTATTTTAGATTTGGCTAAGACTACTATTTACAAATTTCATTATGATTACATGAAAAATCGTTTTGAAAAATGTACTGTGCTTTACACTGATACTGACTCTTTAATTTATGAAATAGCAGATTCCAATGTCTATGACGTCATCAGACAAGATTGTGAACAACATTTTGACACCTCTGATTATCCTAAGGATAATATTTATAATATTCCCTTAGTGAATAAAAAGGTTTTGGGTATGATGAAAGATGAAAACAATGGGCAGATTATGACGGACTTTATCGGACTCCGATCAAAAATGTACGCAGTAAAACTATTTTACACTGGTGAGGAATTAGAAAAGAACAAAACTAACATGGAAAAAGGGGAGGTGCATACAACAAAAAAAATAAAAGGGGTTAAGAAAAGTGTTATTGAAAATAAAATCAGTTTTGAAGATTATAGAGAGTGTTTAGAGTCAAATATTGAGAAAGCAGTTGATCAAAATTTGATTCGTGCAAGCAAACATGATTTATATACTATTAAACAAACAAAAATAGCCTTAAGTCCGTATGATGATAAGAGACATCTGTTGAAAGATTCTGTCCTAACTCTCCCTCATGGACATCATTCTATAATGGATTAATATATTGTGCATAATAATTATTTTGTTAGATAAGTTTTTGTATTTCTCATTAGGTATAATAAAATTAGTTTTCTCTGTTTACATTGTGTAATGTAAGTAGATAGTTAGTAGAAAATGCATGTATTTGTCCTATTTTTAGTTCCTTTTTATGCCCCAATCCCCCTATACCCATGGTAAATAGTGTGATTTACCTCCTTGTGGATTTATGTGTGTATAATGCATTCGTGTCTTTTGATGAATAAATAAATATATATTATTCAAAATTTGAATTTTCATTTGACTGGATGTGCATTTTATAAGGTAAGTATGCGTCTATTTGTTTTATAGATCAAATCTATTCAGATGTTGAAATAAATGATACAATTTTCATAAATAATTTCATTCCATTTCTTTTTAATTTGATATTCACATTATTCAACTCTTTAAAATATAAAGCTTTTTTATAGAAACATAGACATTTTTATGAAATCAATCCATTTCAATGGTTCATCAACTCTAAATTCTCTATATTATCTTTCTTATTAAATATCCTATACCTCTAATTTAAAATTTTGAATCCTTTGCCCCACTATTCAAAGTCCATCAAACAACCGTTCAGAACCTTTCTTCACACGCCTCATCAAAAAAAGTGAACAACAAAAAAATTTACGAGTATGTTCTATTATTTCGATATGCTTGCATATTGCAGTGGAACAAGACACCATTGTTCTCTGAATCTCTTTACACATATTCCGATGTGAACAAGCAATAATTGTCGTCTAGCTGTCTACTTTGAGTGGGAATCATTTTCCACAACAGGTAATCCTATGACATCATATACAAAGCGCTCCGTCAAAATTTTTTTCCCAACGGGCACCCCTGTGACGTCATACACAATGAAACAGCGCCATTTATTCGATTAGACTTCAAACGCCATCTAATAATTTTAATAGCAAACGATCAATTGAGTCGTACTATATTAAATAACTCAAAAAACTATAAAGAAATCTGCATCTCCAACGCAGCTCACCAACGCCATCTAATCATTCTAATAGCAAACGATCAAAGAATCGAAGTGCCAGTTCAATTCTCGCTATCGGATTTTTTGGTAGCAACTGAACCACAAATCTACATTCTATTTTAGGCACCTTGGTAGCGTATTGGTTTAGAGTGTCACGTACAAATCCAAAGGATATGGGTTCCAATCTCGCTATCGGAAAATCTTTTTTTAGACTTTGGTGAGAATAAAATCTCCCCACCCCCCCATCTCGATCCCCAAAGCTATAAAAATCTTACACCGGAAAATCTTTTTTCAGACTTAATCTAACCTCCACACCCCCCAATCCCCCCATCTCGAACCCAGGAACCTGGTGAGAATAAAATCTCCCCACCCCCCATCTCGATCCCCAACGCAAATCTTACCTCCCCACCCCCCCATCTCGATCCCAGGAACAAAGCTATCTTACCTTCCCACCCCCCCCCCCCCATCTCGATCCCAGGAACAAAGCAAAATCCCCTGTCAACACATCCACATTCCACACTCCCACATATCACGAGTCGAACTTTCCCGATAATCTCCGATGTGGCCCGACGTGGTCTTTTTTTGATAGAACGGACCTACGATTTTCTTATGGGGTTTTACATGGAAAAATGGTCGAATTTTTTCCAGAACCCCCTTTGCTTATCTACTTAACTCCTAGATATTTGACCGTTTTTCTGTATTCTAGGACTCTTCCCGAGAGGGACATCCTCGGTTTGAGTCCTGGTTTGTATTTCCTGGTAAATAACAGGGATTTCGATATTTTCGGGGTTGATCCTGAGTCCTTCAAGGGAGCACCACTCTTCTATTCAGGAGTTTCATTAACATTTTTATTGAAAAAAGCTAAAGGTATAGCGTGTCCCATTTTGGTTGCAAGGACGGGTTTTCTTGATCATCACCAAATAAAACTTTGCGGTTTTGACGAACCTACACTACATGTTTGTGAAACGAAAGATAACACAAGCAAAAATGTCATGACTCTCAGTGCTTAAGCTTCAGGGTGATTTTGAAAAAGTTGCATTTCTGGACAACCCCCGTATCTCAGCTAACTTATCAAAAATTGGCTCCAATGGAACTTTGAGCACGAAAGTGCATTTGCGCACAATTCAACTTTTAAATGAGCATAAACAAATAAACATGTCAAATAAAAAAGGTTGAAAGTACATATCTTTCAAATGGAACATGCTGTAATATCAGGGGCGTAGCCACATGGGGGGATTTTGGGGGTCAGAACTCCTCCCTTGATCAGAAAGTATAATTAAAAAACACATTTGAATTTAAATCATGAAATGGTAGCGGTCTTGCAATCTCTTGGAAAATGTATGCATTCCAGCAAAGAGAGGTCATTTGGGAGGCGTAAATTTCAAAACTAAGGACTAGGTACTAAGGAGGTAGGTACAATATGAGAATGCACATTTCGTGTATTGCTATGCTCACCAATTTAACAAGGAACAAGCAATGTCAAGTATAACGACCGTATTTTTTTTATAAATCTGAATGGGATTTCCATTTTTTTTTCAAATTTCTCTGTCATAACAGCAGCCTCAAAAGATGTTTGTGACAAACGATTCAAACGATTACCAAGATCAGTAGTTGGCACAAACGCGCTGGAGCACTAATTCGTACTTTAGCAGACGCTGGAATGTTATGAGTTCTGGACTTGGGGGAAAATTGATCAAAAAGAAGGGGAAATTCCCCACAATTTTCCGCCTGCGGCGCGCTGTTGGAGCACTAGTTCGTACTTTAGCAGACGCTGGAAGTACCCATAAATGTTATGAGTCATGGATTTGAGGGGAAATTGATAAAAAAGGAGGGGAAATTCCTCACAATTTTTCGCCTGCGCCGCGCTTTGCTTGCGGCGCTCCATCTGTCCGAACCCAAAACCCCCCCCCTTATAAATTGTCTGGCTACGCCATTGTGTATTATCAATTATTTTGAAAGTCAATTATGTAGAATCGCTATCAAATTTGATAGG
The DNA here is from genome assembly GCA_958502075.1 of Orchestes rusci. Taxonomy (NCBI): domain Eukaryota; kingdom Metazoa; phylum Arthropoda; class Insecta; order Coleoptera; family Curculionidae; genus Orchestes; species Orchestes rusci. The sequence continues at coordinate 175,279 of OY293311.1, read as the reverse complement.
TATTTCAAGTCCATATACAGGGTGTCCGTTTTAAATGATACCACTACGAGGTCGGTTGAATAACAGAAAAGTTACGGTTTTTGACGCTAATTGGAGATCCATCTACTGTATCGCGAAATTATTTTTACTTTATGTGATACAGGGTAAATTGTAAAAATGGCCCAAAATGAATATTTCAGAAACTATTTATTTTCAAAATACAATTTACATTTGGAAGTTTTATAAGTTTTTCTATTCTACAATTATGATGTCTTCAAATTGTATATACCAAGATCAACTACATTTTTTTAAATACGGACCTGGATCTTTTATCCTCTTTTTCATAACCTTCATCATACTTTTTCTATTGATATACTACACAAAGATCATTGAAGACGCTTCGACCCTGTAAAATGACATCATCCGGGTTATGAGGGAGCATCACCAGTACCTACGGCTCTGATTTTATCATATTCCAAAATTTAAAAGGACTTCAGAACGTTTAATTGCATCCTATTTTATGTTTTTCGAGTAGAGTTACCTACGTTTCTATCAAAAAAATCCATTATCAAGAAATTTTAAGAAAGTTCCTTTGTACTTTTTGCGAATTTACAAGAATCTTTTTATGGGCATTTTCCAGGAGTTATTTTCTTAGATGCTCGTCGAAGTCTTATGATTGATCATCTAGATTTTACGATGTACTTTGATAGATACACCCTTTTTTTTTTAATAAAACCCCATAATATGCATGGAAAAATAGATTGGTGTAATCTCATGTGATCGTGGTCAATTTATAGAGCCGTTGTTACCGATTCATCTTTCTGAATAAAATATTATTTGAAAAAATCACACATAGTGACAAAAATCCGGGTCCGTATTTGAAAGATTCAAGTCAATAATGTTTGGTCTGATACGGGACGAAACAAAACTTTTATCCCTCGTTTCATTTTCATTGAAGTTTTGAACATAAATAAAAATTGGATCAAGCATTCATGAGCTTTTTAAATTTTGAAAAGTTGTCACGTAAGGTGTGAGACTGGGCATTCGTCTGGACCCACACGTGTCGTGCTCTAGGGAAACGTATCTAAGTTGAGCAGTAGGAAAGCTCCGAATAGGCAACTTCCGTTTATTATCGTCTATGGTATATCCCATTCCACCATAACACTAACACAAGGACGAGCATGTTCTTTGAGGCAGACGAAGGGTGAGAGGGTTACACTACTCAGGGTGAGAGGGGCTACACTACTTACAAGGGAGAGTAGTTGGCTAGGCCAACCACTAACTATCATCTTAGGACTCTTTCCCTGATCTTCATAGTTGGTTTCGCCTCAGAGGCTATCAGATTATTGTATGTCTTTTACTGTTTTTGGAATAAACAGTATAATCTGTTCCAAGGAGGAAAAAGGAGAAAAATAGGAATTTTGGAAATTCTGATAGCTGAAATAGAAATTTTTATTGAAGGTTCTTTTATTAACTTTTCTGTTAAAGAGCAGATGCCTGGAAATAAATTTTTGTTCAAGGTTTTTTGTTAAATGGGTGGTGAAGGTGGTGGAGGAGGTTTGTAGGACATACCGAGGCTGGATCTCGCAAAGGTGACACGCCTGTAACAAAAGTTTTTGAATTTAGAACGTTGATTCCTGAATTTTTTGAAATCCATTAATTTAAATGAGCATGAATTGAATTTAGAAGTCTATAATAGTCATCAAGAACCACATGATGTACTGGTACGATATTGTAGTCGGTGTGGATATCGTGATTTCTTATAAACCAAGGTGTCCATTCCAGCCGCCTTAAAATTTTGTTTTGGTAAGTCTGTTATTTTTTGATGTCAGTTGGATTCAAATAAAATGCTCCAAGAGCGTAAGTAATTCTGGGTCGAATAACAGTCGTGTAAAGAAGTAGTCTGTTACGTATGTTTAATGTAGAGTCATGTCTAAATAACGGGTAAAAGGCACAATAAGCTTTGTTGGCCGCTCTAAGCTTATCATTCAAATGCGCGTTCCAGAGGATAGTCGACTGTCTAATGTCACACCAAGATACTTCAGTGTTTTACCCCAAGAAATTGGTGTGTCGTAAAGTGTTAATTTAGGAGGGTAAGTATGGTTTGTCGACTGCTCCACAAACAACGTCTGAGGCTTGTGTGTGTTAATTCGAATTTTCCAAGTGTTGAAGTAGTTCATAAGCCGATTCAAATGATTTTGTAACCTGTTTCTAACAACACAATCACTTAGATGAGTAGCCATCAGGAGTGTGGCATCTGCGAAAAGGAAAAGATTTGTGGTTGGGTATTGTGGAATATCATGAGTATAGATATTATAAAGAATCGAGGATAAAACTGCGCCTTGGGGGACGCCAGCTTCAATTTTGAAAAACTTTGAAAATGAGTCGTTCACCCGAACTCTAAAAAATCGATCACTCAGAAAGCTTTTGATCATCTGGATAATATTGTTTGGAAAACCGAGCATTACCATTTTGTACAAAAGACCATCATGCCAGATTTTATCGAAGGCCGTCTCCACATCATGGGATACCAAACCGAAGACTTTTCCGGATTGGACCCCTCTAGTGAGACCTCCAACAAATATGACAATCTTGAGTTCTGTACCATGGTTTGACGTGAACCCGAATTGAAATTTGGGAATGACGTCATGCTCATCACAATAATTCCGGATTCTGGGGAAAATGAATTTCTCCAAAAGCCTCCCAAGTGATGATAGTAATGAAATGGGCCGGTAATTTGCCGCAACTGATGAATCTATTCCTTTTTTTCGGAATCAGAATACCATTGGACAACTTCCAAGTGGAAGGAGAATGGTTGAGCTGAAGGCAGGAATTGAAAATGTTCGCCAAAAATGTCAAATAATTTTTTGGTAGGTTTTTGAGAATTTTGATTCCAATGTTATCTCTTCCTGGGGCTTTTCTGGATTTAGAGAATTTGATATGTTCCGAAATTTTTTCCGGAGTTATTAAATCCTCGTCACGAGCCTGGACAAAATTTCCAGACTTATTTTCAATAAATCTGCAAAATCTATCAATCTCCAAATCATGGATGCAATCATTGACCCTGACATCAATTCTTGCATCACCCAAGTCACTGTTGTTGGAAAATTGGTTACAGAGTGATTTCGCAAAAATCTCAGATTTAGCGCTACTGTCAAAATGCATGACACCATTGTCATCGATTATTGGAGGCACTACACGGTTCGTGGTTTTGCCCGTAAATTTGGCCGACAGCCTCCAGAACTCCCCCGATTCCTCAGCGGAAAGGCCCGAGAGGTAGTCCTGGAATCTGTCGTTTTTGTACTTAAATATTAGATTCTTGATCTCATTCGTAATCCGATTGGCAAGTCTTCTATCGTCATGACTATCATAACGATAGACACTTCGCTTAATCCGATAACGCTTTTGTGTCTAGAATTCCACCTGGCCCAAAATAATTTTGATGGGATTATGATCAGAAGACAATTCGTCCAGACTGGCAATTTTGATGTGGGGGAAAAATTTTGATGTTGCACAAATATCCAAAAATTCAGCAGTTGCACTACAATAACTGGAAAAATGGGTTGGTGTTGGTGGTGCCAAAATTTCTACAGGATTATATAGGCAATACCTATACAATTTGTTGCCAGAAGTGTTATTTTTCGAGCAACCCAACGAAATGTGTCTGCAGTTGAAATCACCAACCAGAAGATGTCTGAATTTTTCTTCGGGATGGAGTTCCATTTGAATGTTCAAAATGGGAAATAAGTCCAAATCTCCAATTGAAAATCAATATAATAAATCCTACGCGTTTCAGGCATACAAGCTCATTTTCAAGGATCTTTGATCATACATCTAATAAAATAAACAGATGCTTAAAACCAACAATACAATACAATCAAAAAAACTTACGTCAATTTCTAAAGATGGAGTCAGAAACACATAATCAAAATCACATAAATTACGTTAAAATCTTCATTTGTAAATAAACAACACGAGCGGTATGGTCAACTAACAAATAAAAACTGGTGTTATTTATCATTATCCGCGAAACTCAAAGCTATACGGGCTGATTTGATGGTATGATTGAATACCGGGTCATTGAGAGAAGTGACGTCTCGATCAAGCAATTCTTTCCCAATCTCAATGCTTTCAAGAAAATCCAATTTTTCACCATTTTTCTGACTATAAAGGATACGAAAGTTTTTATCAATGTCGAATGAATGGTTCTCTTGCTTAAGGTGCACTCCAAAAGCCGATCTGTTATTATTGGGAGATCTCAAACATGCCAAATGTTCCTGAATTCTAGTCTTAAAACTGCGACCGATCTTTCCCACATAAGTAGCATTACAGTCATCACAGGCAAGGTTTTAGACTCCACTCTTCTAAACTTTAGGAATCTTATCCTTCAGAAAAGAAAAAATACCTCCAAGATTTCACGTACTCCTAAAAGATATCCGGACATTATCCAGACTATCTCTCAAAAGGTTTCCGTCTCAAGGAGATAGGGCCATAATATCCCAAGGAAATAAATTTTGGTGGTTGCTGTGGAGGAATATCTTCACTTTGTTCATTCACGATAGCTCTTTGGATCCATTTATATTTTTTACCTATTAATCTATCGATAATTTGTTTGTTATAACCGTTGTTGATGGCTATTTGATAAATAATATTTTTTTCCCTAATGAAATTCACTGGAAGCAAAGGAATAGTGAAGAGGCGATGAATCATGGAATCTAGGAAGGCAAGTTTATGAGAAAATACATGTCTAGACTCTGATGGAATACAATGGTCAGTTTGTGTAGGTTCGCGGAACACTGAGAAAGTCAATTTATTTTCACTGCGGCTCACAGATACATCCAGATAGTTGAGGACCTTATTAGATTCAACTTCCATCGTAAATTTGATCTTATCATGACACCCATCCAAAAATCTCAAAAACTCCTCAAGTTGCTCGTCAGAACCAGTCCAGATCACAAAAGCAGCATCCACGTATCTCCGCCAAAAATGTACGTATTTTAATAAGGGGTGATTGCAATCAAACAAAATATTGTTTTTGAAATTAGACATAAAGATTTCTGCAAGAAGCGGGGACAGACTAAAACCCATAGGAAGACCTTTCATTTTATAGATCTTGTCATTTAACTTGAAAAAATCCATATTGAGACATTTCTCAAGTAATGTGACTATACGATCTCTGTCCTCCCCACTCAGGTCCGTTTCAGAAATCGAAAGACACTCCACAATCTGAACTGTCTGATCCCTAGGTATACTGGGAAAAAGATTGACAACGTTGAACGAGACCAAGGTAAAATTTTCAGGCAATTTGATTTTTTTCAAGACATTGACCAGGTCAATAGTATTCCTGATGCTGAACTTGTTCCTTAGATTGAACTTATCTCTAAAGAAAATATTCAACCATTTAGCTAAGAAATAAGCTGGTGAATTGATGAAACTAACAACAGGTCTAATAAAAAAAATAGTTTTATGAATTTCAAATAAAACGTATAATAATGGAGTCAAAGAGTTTATGGGAATTTTAGGTCTCTCGTACTGTAATTTCTGGAAAAAAGTTTTAAATTTAGTCAACAATTGTCTCAAATCCCTCAAATAAGTGTTTATCGGATCATTCTTCATTTCAACAATAGAGCTATTTTCCACCAGAAATCCTTCTACTTTCTTTGGATAGTCGACTCGTTTAGAAATCAGTAAACAACTACCCTTATCAGCCTTACCCAAAACTAAGTCATTTTGTTTGATTTTTTGTTTTAAGGTTTTAAGGACTTAAGTGATTTATGTTGTAACAATAAATTAGAGTGTTTTGGATTAACATCACCTATGCCCCAACGTCGTAACAGTTGTCTGCAACTTCCTCTAATCGTGTTGGTGAGCTCAGTGTGGGAAGATGAAAGTGCCACCTCGTTAAGCAACGATGTGACGTAGTGACGTCGGCCTCTTTAAAAGATGATCGCGGACAAAACTTGAGTCCTTTATTCAACAAAGCAATCTCCTGGTTTGTGAGAACGCACTCGGATAGATTCAGGATTCTTGGGTGGAAAACATGATCGGAATATTATTTAATGTCACTAGACTCATCTCATTCCTTCTAGTCCTCAGTAATATGATCTTCTTGCGCAAGTTTTGGAAATGTTTTCTCTTAAAAGCTTCTATTCTGGACTTTACAGCATTAGTTTGACTGGATTTTAAGCATCTGTTTATTTTATTAGATGTATGATCAAAGATCCTTGAGAATGGGCTTGTATGCCTGAAACGCGTAGGATTTACTTGATTATTGATTTTTAATTGGAGATTTGGACTTATTTCCCATTTTAAACATACCAACCAAAAGTCAAATTTTGAGTGATTATCTGAATGGAAGTATGTTCAAATGAACAATTTTGGTTCGTTTGAATTTGCTTATGAACTATCCATTTTCTTACAAGAATGGCAGTTCCACCACCAGTGGTGGCCCCATCATTCCTGTAGACTTAAAAGTTCGGGACTAGGAATTTTGGACTTGGCTTTAAAAAACTTCTCCTGCAATGCCACCACATCGAATTTTGATTCTAATATGAAATTTTTCAATTCAAAACTTTTATTTTGCATACTATTATCATTCCAAGATAAAATTTTCAGACCAAAAAACTGGTAGTCCGGACTTGGTGTATCCTACTCATTGCGAGGAGATACAGCCCTAGACGAATCCGAATGCGCAACCTCTGACTGCACATCTCCTTCTTCCTTCTCTTCATCACTGCAAACCGCCAACTCTGGCTGACAATTCGTTGAAATTTGACCAAAGCCAATTTTGTTTTGAATTAATATCATTCACTGAAACCTTGATCAGGTTCAGTTGTTTGTCAAAAGAATGAAATCGCACCATAATTCTTTTGAACATAATGTCAGTGTTGTTGGGTTTTTGATTAAATAGACCAGAATTAACAGTCTGATTCACAGTAATGTTAGAGTTGGTTTTCCCGCGAAGAATATCGGCCATAGATGGACGACTGTTCGCAGAAAAATGAGGAGGCGCAGCTCGAGGTTGAGCAGACGCAGAAATTTGCCATTTATAGGAGTCATTAATCGTAGAGGTCTCTGCTAGCGACAACAAAACAACTTGAGTTTTGCTAGCTAGCGGCATGTCTCCCCTCACAATGGCAGCACACCAGCGGCGTATCCATTTTATTGCAGTACCTGTAAAAGTGATCCCCGACACACACCTAAGATCACTATTGCAGAATCTCATAGAGTGTCCAAAATTCTGGCAGTTGTGACACTGCAGCAGGAATCACGTCTGTACCTTTTGATACTTAACCTCGATTGACAGGTGTTGGAAAAATGTCAGTTAGTTTGGCTTTCATGTCCTCAATTAATATCACTTAGGGCCGGTTGCATAAACACTTTGGACTGTAGTAGTTCATTGTTGATCTGCGGTTCAACATTAAAAAGTCCATGTGATTTTTGACGTTGAACTGCAGATCAACAGTGAACTACAGTTCATAGTTTTATTCAACCGGCCCTTAGAGTTCAGCCCTCAAATAATAATATTCGCCTTTTTTTCCTCCTCAAGAAACCTGGTATGATACTTCATACCATCCCCAAAACAGGTTGGTGCAATCGGCCATTAGTTTTTTGTTGTGACGTTTATCCCCATTTTGATGTTGGGTTTCCAAAATAGGGTTAACCGTCACTTTGACGTTGTCAGTGTCAGTTTTTCGGGGCCCCAGAACACACATTTGTTACTGGAATGGGCACCGAAGGTAATAAAGAGAGTGCACTTATCCTATCCACCCTCTCGACAAAATCGTATCGCTCCTGCATGCTGCTTATATAATAATATGACTGCAATTCGGAAATCTTGCGGTCCTTGATGGCTAAAGACTTCTCCAATTCATTCATGGTTTGTTGGAAATGGGTCATTCTAGCGTTGAGCTCCTCGATGGATCACAAGCCAGAGCCTCCAGACTCTTGAGAATAGTTAATTTTGAACTTCTTAATCCGGATGACAGGAATGTCAGATTTGTCAGATTCAGCCTCGATATTCCGCTTACTACCTGAAAGATTATTAGATTTAGTACTGATGAGTGATGGAGACCTTTGTCTACGCAGGGGACTCCTGGGTCCTGGAGCCCTCTCGCTTGGTAGTGGAAATTCTTCCATTTCACTTGATGACACCGAATTGCCTTCGAAGCCACATTTTTTATTTTTGCTCATTGCCACGGGCCCTGCTTCCACTTAAATGGACTTCACACACTTGCTAGTGCTTTTAATAACGCTTTTTTAACAATAATTAGCCGGAGCTATTAAAATACACACTGAAACCTTGAAGTTGTCAACGTGACATATATCATGACCACACTATGGTATCTTAAATGTAATAGGCGGGGCAAGCGCCTAACTATGAAATAGTTGCGCCTAAGTATGTAAGAGGGCTCTGGATGCGCTTCCGTCGTTGACAGAAAGGGATTGCCATGACAACGCCGTTTGACAACCTATCTGTCGGCTGAGCTGGATTGAATTTTGATTTTGGTGTTTTTGTGTTTTTGGTTCGTGTTTTGCTTGCGTTATCGTCTATTTTGCGAAATGGTGTTCACGTGTTGTGTACGGAGTTGCAAAAACAATAATTGTGATGCTCCTATGCATATTTTTCCAAAAGATCTATTGGTAAGTAGACCTAACATGAGCTTATTACATTTTTTCTATTCTCTTTTTTTTTCAAGTTAGGGAAATGTAAATAGCATTCTTTTCTAGATTAATTTTGAAAAAGTGTTATTTTCTAGCTTTTCAACCTCTGGATCAAGAAGGTGGGAAGAGTTGATATGAAGGAGAAACCCATGGACTATGTTCGAAGGAATTATAGAATGTGCGATATTCATTTTGCACAATCTGAGCGCTATATTGGGTCCCGACATAAATCAACCATCAAAGTAGACGCTATCCCTTGTTTGTTTCTGGATGAGCCACTGCTCGAACCACATCCCGTACCACTCTCCGAATCACTCATATCTGATGATATGATTCAAGAGCCTCAACTTGGTGATATTTCAAACAAGACAAGAGAGGTGCCAGGACCATCACCTTCCCCTTCAAATTGTGATGCTACCCGATCATCGACTCCAGTGAAGAGACCGCCTTCATCTTCTAAAATTTGCACCCCCGCAAAATTATCAAGTAAGTTTTATCAACTTAATCCAGGTTCTTTTGATTATAATTTGTATTTTTTTTCAGCCCTCAGAAGACGTACCCGTTTGCTCTCGTATGTGAATGTACATAAATCCGTAGAGCTTTCTCCCAAAGCAAAATCATTGTACAAAATTGCCAGGGATATGAGGAAATCCTTTAAAAAACTGGACTTCAGCTGCAGCAAATTGAAGACCAAAGTCAAGAAAATGGAGGATATCTCGTACACCATTGATGTGTTAAAATCGAAATTGAACAAACCAAGCTTTGATCTGTTGATGTCCCAATTAAGATGTCAGGAAAGAGAATCAAGAGGAAGAAGATACACTCTTGATGAGAAAATTCTTTTTCTGTCCTTGATGAAGCAAAGCCCAAAAGGATATAAATTGATAAGAAGATTGTTTGCTGCACCATCCAGAAAAACATTGATGAATCTTTTGGGAAATATTCCATTTGGACCTGGAATCAATAGAGCGATTTTTGTATCTTTGCATACCAAAGTGGAATCCATGGGAGAATCTGAAAAACTATGCTCAATATTGTTTGATGAAATGGCTATAGATCCTAGTTTGCAGTATAGTAAGAAACATGACTGTATTGTTGGTTTTGAAGACAATGGTCCAAATCAAGAACGAAGTAGGAAAATTGCCGACAAAGCCATGGTATTTATGGCAACAGGACTCTGCAAGAAATGGAAGCAGCCACTGGCTTACTATTTCAATGAAGGTGGAATGAAAAAGGATATGCTGGCTACTACTATCAAGGAAGTCGTGAAGTCTTGCCAAGACTGTGGTCTCAAAGTCAAGGTCATTATTTGTGACCAAGGAGCCGCCAATGTAGCTGCCATCAATCTTTTGTGTAAAGAGACAAAAGATCATTTTAAGAGGAAGAATGAGGAGAATAGGCTTTTTGGCATTCTGGTTGGTGATGAGGAGATTATTCCAATGTATGATCCACCCCACTTGCTAAAAGGGATAAGGAATAATTTTCATAAATATAATTCCAAATTTCAATGGAGGAATAATTCCTATGAAGTAGCCAAATGGGAACACCTGGTAAGATTATTTAACCTGGAGAAGGACGAGGATGACGACTACAAACTCTGCAAAAAACTGACCCCGAAACATATTGAGAACTCTCAGAAAATGAAAGTATCTTTAGCAGCGCAAACTCTCAGTAACACCGTTGCAGCTGTGATGAAAAGATTAGCACAGAACGAAAAATACCTACCTAAAGAAGCGGAAGAAACAGCTGAATTCCTCTTGTTCATGGACAAAGTTTTCGACAGTGTCAATGGTGCAACGGTCAAGAGCAAAGGTGGTAAAATCTTGAGATGTGCTGTGACAAATAAATCGCCACACTCACGATTTTGGCTGGAGGCAATTCAAACTTTCGAAACGCTTCACTTCTTTAGTGAAAAAAAAAGTAAAATTGTACCTCCATCCGTGAAGAACTGGATTCACACTCTAAAAGCCATCCGGTATCTCTGGGGACAACTGCAGAAAGATGGAGTCCAATTTCTTTCTTTAAGAAGACTAAACCAGGACCCCCTTGAAAACTTCTTTGGTGCGGTGAGAAGCCATGGAGTTCGAAATAATAATCCAAGTGCCGCAGCGTTTATCAATAGTTTCAAGTCTTTGATCATCAACAATTTCGTATCAAACTATTCTGCAGGATTCAATTGCGAACGTGATAATTCCAGTGGATTGGATAATCTGAAAAATATGGTAACATCCTTTTCTTTGCCACAAAATGTACCCATCACTTTCCCAGAAATTGTTGTGAGCGAATTTATATCAATGCATTCATCTCTTTTGAAAAAAGGTAAATTAACGTACGTTGCTGGTTTTGTAGCCAAAAAAATCTTAAAAAAAATTAAAATGTGTGAACAATGTCGACAGGATTTGGTAGGAGTCGATAGAGACGCCCCTGAGTATTTTGTAATCAACGCAAAGGCATATTCTGCTAAAGCTCTATTGGCTCCTACAACGTATTTTAATGAAATGTTTCAAAAATGTATTCATACATTGACTGAAGCTATTCCCCAAATTTGCTTCACAAAAAATATTGTCAAGGTCTTAAGATCTGTTTTATATAATACCTGTCAAAATGATAGTTTTACTTGTAATACTCATAACTTGAAACATATTTTGTGTAGTTATATAATTCAATTTCATTTATACGTATGGTTGAAGAATATCAACCAAATTCTGAAGGGTAAGCTGGCTGTTTCAGCAAACTCTACAGATACTGTTAAATTGTATGCACTGGAAAAATATATAAAGCAGAAAAAATTTATGGCTTCCATAAGGAACAAGTAAAAATATCAACTTTTCGATATTATGAAACTGAAAAATGACAGAATTTATTTATCACATGTATTTCTAATATGTCAAATCAAACCTGTATTCTTATGATAATTTCAGTATGTACTTAACAATCTACAGTATGTTTCATTTTGATCTGCGGTCTGTGGCAATTCGATGTCCAATTAGTAATAAACCGTTTTTTTTTTTTAGTTTATATCCAAAACCTCTGAATTTGGCATATTCAAAAATACGCTAAAGGATGATAATATTGTAATAAAATGGTGTTTACAAACAGGATGTTCAAAAGTCAAGTCAAATTTGCTAACCACCCTGCATGACATTCGAAAATCATAAAAACATTACATTTCAAGTAACAGTTCACATATATTTTGAATAAATTATACAGACTTAGCTTATACAGGGGCTATTGAAAAATATATTTTTTCCTATATTCTTTTTAAACAAAAAATGTATAAGCTAGGGTAACAAAATTTCACGCATGTGTACTCGTACTTCTTGTTGTTTGAAATCAAGCACTCAACAAAAGAAAACGGTAGACTCGAAATTTTCATCTATATTCAAAGTGTCAGTTTCTAACGAATCTCTGAAAAATATGCGGTTTACACCAGTGTTCAGAGCATTCCTTTGCAGTTCATCTATGTACATGGTGCAACAAATAAATTTCCTTAAAAACTTTTTTTATGCAGGGTGGTAAAGAAAGAACTGTAAAATCTCTATTTATTTACTGACCCCCCTTCTAACAAAGATTTTAAAAAGTTTTTTTATATGCTCAAATTATTGTTAGCTCGGGACGGTTTCCTATTCTATAGGTATATTTTCATTATTGAAATATCGTATTTTTTTCAAAATAATCACACAATGCTTTGAATGGATTGTCTGCCAATTTGTCTAACCCGTTCAAATTTCTTTGCAATTCGAAATTTTGGCCAATTTTGTCAAAACATGATTGACAAACTAACTTTTCGAAAACTGGAAGTCCAACAAAAACCTCAAAACCGTTTCTAGAAATCACGTCTAAATCGATTAAAACTATTGAAGTAGGTCTCTTCAATATGTATTTTCAAGGCCAAACAAACAAATAACGGAAAAGAAACTTTGTAATGTTCAACGTAAACTCAGGATTCGCAGAACTGCCAGTAAGTCAAAACTCAAAACCTTATAATGTGTGATAATTTATTTCGAAAAAGGTAACACAAACTTTCAAAAAAAATATGAAGAGATATGGACGTAACAAACATTTAAGCATATAAAAAAAATTAATCTTTTTGAAAAAGGGGGGACGGTAGAAAGAGTATTTTTACTGTTGTTTCTTAACCACTCTATATAAAAGAAGTGTTTGACGACATTTATTTTTTCCACCACAGAGAAATGCTCTTAATTGTGGTGCAAAGCAATTATTATATTTTTGTTGAGTATTTTGGTTTATTCTTGATATTTTGGCATTATTCATTATTAATATTATTTGTATAGTGAGTCTCAGGTACCTAAAGGAATGACATACAGTGATTGCAAAATATTTGCTAGAATTCATTCAGGATGGTTAGAGAAAATTACTTTTTTCCAAACATGACTTGAGTATTTGATAATCCTGTATATTATTTATTTATTTAGAAGAATGCACCAAATTCCGAAAAGCCATCCGTTTCTAATTTTGAAAAATGCCTAATTACTTTTTATGATTTTGGTCTATTAATCATAGAAGTGACATAATAATAATATGGCGGAAGCCGAAACAATAAGATGAACCTAAAAATTGGATAAAACTAATCATGAAAAAACGTCGATCAATTATTTGTCAGTTCACGTAAGACTCTTTGGCTTTTTTCTGTGTTATTTTTGGTACAAAAATTTCTCAATTATTGAACAAAGGATAGTCTAGCTTTCAAATTTTGAACTTGACAATGGTACATTCTTCTCAGTTTTTGAAGAAATCATGAAAAATGGGCCATTTCCGTTTAGACAATTTTTTTTTTCAATTAAGTATTGCGAAATTTTCAGGTAGCACATAATTTTTGCACCTCATCCGAATGGGGCTTGACATTTTTATCATGAATTACACTGGGAAAAAATATATGTTCATCTCTTTTTTGAACGTAGCAGAAAGACGCTGAACAATTTTTTGAAAAAAAAAACTATAGAACACGCAAACTAACAGACTAATTGAAGTTTTCAAATGCACCATCACTTCTTTCGACCACTACTGTATGTGATTTTTTAATATAAGAAAAGAAAGCACTGTATACTAAGATTTTTTTTTGCTATTGTGAATGTTTTGAATAATATATTATCATACTTCTTATCCACAAGGGTTTTATTTCAAAATATCGTTTCCCAATCAATATTACAAAGTTCTCTGTTACTGAAAAACATAGCAGAGAACCTTGTAATATTGGCGGAATGATCTTCAAAAATTAAAATGCAGTTTTAGACCCCAAAATAAAATGTAGCGCATCCACCAGAAAGTCAGGAAATATGCTACCTAACTTCACCAGAGGGCGCTGTAAACTTTGCCCCAATCTTACACACAGAGTTTCTCATCTATTTTTTTTTCTTTTATCTATGATCATGACTATCATCTTGCTCAATGTGTCTATTTAGATATAGCAACAAAACTGCGTGTTCAGCGATTCCATGCAAAAGTGGCAAATTGGGTGCATTAACACCAAGTATACCTATTAGCCTCCAACACCAATAACTGCATTCCTTTTGCATGCCGGAGCCACTCTGTGTCAATCCGAGCGACCCGGCTTTTGACGTCGACGGCGTCACGACAAAAGGGCGTAAGTGCCAAAATTGAGAAAATGAGATTTTTATGCCATTCTATATTACTAATAACTGCCCACAACTTGACCAAACGGCTTAACCGGCAAAAATTCCTAACGCATAAAAAATGATATTTTCATTTTCTAACCGCCAATTCCGAATCGAACCGAACTTGACCCGAAAATCACTAACCGCCGTCAACACGTGTGTTGATAGGTTGCTTACGCCCTGGACGAAAGAAAACATTTTCCTGGCGAAAGGTAAGTGAATGATATTATGAATTGAATAGGTTTTATTGATATTTGGTAGCCTAGATCGTTTTTTACTGTAAAGGCCTTGTTTACATATCAAAAACTCACATTATGTCTTATTGTCGGTTACGCCTTTTAGTATTTTTTTGTTTGGTTTGTCTAAGCGCCATTCGCTCATATGAATATAATGGAGTGATTTTTTGCGTTTTACAAACTTGAGCCTCAGCCGTTTCAAAAAAACTACACAATAGCTAAAAGATATAACCTATTTGTTTAAAAAAAAAAGTTTAATTCGAGGCAAAGTGCTTTCCCTTGTCCGTAATAATTAGTGTTGCACAAGACAAGAATTCTTGTCTTGAAAACTAGTTTCTTGTCTTGTCTTGAAATTCAAGACAAGAAATTTTCGAAGTCTTGTCTTGCACAAGTCTTGCATACTAAAGTCTTGTCTTGTCTTGCAAGACTCTTGAAATTTCTTGTCTTGCACATATTTGTTAAGATTTTATATCCTTACAAAAAGGTAGAAAAATGTCTATATTTTATTTCATAGAAAGAATCTTCGTCGTATAAAAAAAGTGATACGGTAATGAACGACGCAAATTTTGGCAAAAAAAATCTTAACGGAACAAGTTCTCTTTATCAAAATATGAAACACCCTCTGTGTATATTGATAACTCCATGCTCGAAGGTAGCCCATTTTATTCTAATCTCAATGATATGACACTTTATATATCTATATCAAAGAATAATTTTATTCTTGGGTATAGTAATCGCAAAAAAGTAATTGTAATTACATAAAATAGGTAGATAGGTACGTACCTACCATAATTTTAAAAATATAATTCTAGTCAATACTAACTTACTACTAAGTATAATATGTAGCCAACAGATGAGAGACAATTTGGCGGACTTTTTTCTCTGCTATATGCTATATCAGCAGGTATTAAAATGTTTTCAATTTTCATGATTAAAACTATGTTATTATGGCATATGTCGAGAAAACTGATCTGGAGTTGATTGATATCGGAATAAAATAGAGGTTGATATATGCATTTATCAATGTTGTTCCACTTTAAAAAACCGAAGTTGGTGTTCGTATCTTTTCCAAAATGGCAGCCTTTTGGTTCTTTTCTACTCAAGAAAAACTGAAAAGAAATAATTTGTTTTTTGGTTTGTCATTCTATTTCTTAAAATAAAAAGGTTACATCAAATCAAAATGTCATCAACATAAAATGACCACCCTGTTTTTTTTTAATTCTTCAACGTTCAACAACAAAATTTGAGTTGAGTTTTGTTGAGTGGATAAAGGTGTTATATAGCATTTTTTTCCACGGAGTTCCATAAAAGTCTATGATTTTGTCATTAATCCTTTTTTCACATTAATGAAGGCTTCATATCACAGCAAAAAACTTCAAGATCAGCTATAAAACTTAATAGGTATACAAATAGAAGTTTCAACGCTGTTATGTGAAAAAAGTAGATTATAGCCCAGTCATATTAGGGGTTCACTGCGGAATGAGAGCTAATACTATATAAACTCGTATAGACCTTGATTTTGGCGTTCTAAAAGTTGTCTCAAAAGTCTCATGAAATCTCGTGTTGGCGTCTTGAGATATCCATGGTCAAAGGTCATGAAAATCAGTTTTTCGTCAATATCTCGCTAACCATGGTTCCCATCTCATTTGCATTAATCACAAAAATTGTAAAGCATAAAATTCTCTATAAACTATAAACCAACCGTTTTTGAGATAGACCGCGGAGAGCGCGCTGCGCTCAATCGTACAGGGTGTTGAGATAAGGTTAATACAAAACTTTCATGGTTTTACCTAAACTTTTAGAATCTGTAGGCAAAAATGTCAAAAAAAGTAAATAAATGTCAATTATTGACAGGTTGATGATTTTTTCAAATGGATCACCCTGTATATTATTTCAAATTTGTGTAAACCTTTTTATTTTGTTTTCAAATATATATATATTTGCGGCATTTCATGTATTAGTTTTCGAAATATAAGCGTCCAAAGTTTAAAATGACTGTCACATATTCAGCCATTATAATAATAATTATTATTATCAGAGTTATTATATTGACATTATAATATTTGACAAGGGAAACTGATGTCAATAAGTCAGTTCAACTTCAACTTGTCAAATATAATAATAACTCTGATAATAATAATTATTATTACCTTACCACGACATTGAAAGATGGGTTATTATTATTTGGCAAGTTAAAGAAAACCTGATAGTTTATTGACTCGTTGCTATGGTCTTTATCATGGCTAAATATGTGATATTCATTTTAAACTTTGGCCGCTTATATTTCGAAAACTAATGCATGAAATGCCACAAATATATACAGTGTGACCCATTTGTTTTGGGAACACCCTGATAAAAAGTTTATTTCTTAACCGATTTGATTCATTTTTTTTTTGGATTGTAGAGCTCGAAAAATTGTATATTCTTGGCAAAAAGTGACCTTCGCCATTTTGACTTCAAGGCCTACTATGTTAGTTTTTAAGAGCAAAATTTCAGGAAACCATATTAGCGATTTTTTTGGAAAAAATCTGTGTGCGCCACTGGATTCAGCATCCTTTAAAACGGGTCTATACAAATTTTCAACCGAAAATATCAAGTTGAAAAAAATTAAAAATTCGCACTTTAACAATCTTTGATTCTATCAAAACAAATAAAAATGACATAAAACTAAAAAATTGTAACTTCTACCAAACCACCATCAACTTCAATGCATTTATCATTTCTTTTGATAGAATCAAAGATTGTTAAAGTGCGAATTTTTAATTTTTTTCAGCTTGATATTTTCGGTTGAAAATTTGTAAAGACCCGTTTTAAAGGATGCTGAATCCAGTGGCGCACACAGATTTTTTCTAAAAAAATCGCTAATATGGTTTCCTGAAATTTTGCTCTTAAAAACTAACATAGTAGGCCTTGAAGTCAAAATGGCGAAGGTCACTTTTTGCCAAGAATATACAGTTTTTCGAGCTCTACAATCCAAAAAAAAAACGAACCAAATCGGTTAAGAAATAAACTTTTTATCAGGGTGTTCCCAAAACAAATGGGTCACACTGTATATTTGAAATCAGAAAAAAAAAGGTCTACAAAAATTTGGAATATACAGTGTGTTCCATTTAAAAAAATCATCAAACTGTCAATATTTGACATTTACTTACTTTTTTTGACATTTTTGACTACAGATTCTAAAAGTTCATGAAAAACCATGACAGTTTTGTATTAACCTTATTTCAATATCGTTTCAAATAAACCTTCTAGGTGGGGTGCAAAAATATACGGGAACACACCCTGTACATAGCAATGCAAGGTCAGCAGTGAGTCCTGGTGAATAATACTTAAGATGAAGTTGATGAATCACTCAAGCAGCAAGCAATTTCGATTTTGAATAGTTTGTATTGATACAATATTTTCAATGATATTTTCTTAATTTAGAGAATATTTTATTCGTTCGATAATACCTCTTAATTGTCAAGTGATGTTCCAATTATTATTATATTATATTTGGATAGAATATATCCTGATGATATCAATTGTATCGTTTTTCACCAATAGCCCTAATTTTTCTTTATCATCTGGGGTTCTAAATCATTCCCTAATGAAGTTTGGACTTGGTAATGGTAATATACAGGGTGAGTCGGAAAGAATGAGCCTAACTCTAAGGATGTAGTCTATGCATCAAAATAATAAGAAAAAACTCAAACGTTGTTATCCAATATTCATTTGTATAAACTTCGCTCGTGATGCGTATTGATCACTGTTTTCTAGATTTCTGGGGAATCCGTGAATGAGCTCGTCGTCACATCTTCTTTAACTTTGACTAAAGCAAGAACATTCTCTATTTCTTCTAAAAACTGTCAAATGGCTCGTTCGGATGTTACATGAGAGCTTGGAAGCGTTCCGGTCTCGCCTTAGAATTTGAAAACAAATGAACATTGGATAACAACATTTGAGTTTTTTCTTATTATTTTGATGCACAGATTACATCCTTAGAGTAAGGCCCATGCCTCCCGACTCACCCTTATATGTGGATGAGCCGCTGCATTTGATAAGCTTACTTTGAAGGTAAAATTCTTATCTTTTTGACTAGGTGAATTGAGTATACAGTAAACGCCAAACAACTCTCGATCTTCGACATCAATGCCACCAAGCGCGTTGTTATGTGATGACTTGCCAACAAAATGCGAATTCCATTTCAATACAATATTTGTTTTTTTCTTGAAATACTTGAGCCAGTTGATCAAAATTCACTAAGACTCACGGCTGACCTTGCATTGCTTTGTATGGTTGAGCGCAGCGCGCTCTCCACGGTCTATCTCAAAAACGGTTAGCTGTATAAAAAAAGTTTCAAACAAAATTCATTGAAAATTTTATACTTTACAATTTTTGTAATAGATGCAAATGAGATTGAAATCATAGGAAGCAAGATATTGACGAAAAACTGATTATTGGGACCTTTGACCTTGGATATCTCAAGATGGCGCCACGAGATTTTATGAGACTTTTAAGACAACTCTTAGAATGCCAAAATAAAGGTGTATACGAGTTTACAGCTTATCACCTCTCATTCCCCAGTGGACCCTCTTATTTGGATTAAAAAACTGGAGAAATAGTTTGGCGTCAACAAATAAAAATAATCAAAGCAACTCAGAGCTTATAGAACCTACAAAAAGACACAAAAGTGACAATCGAAACTATCTCGTTGAAATAGCGCTATTTCGGAAAAGTTCCATACTCGAAGAAAATTTTTCGAAGAATTATCGCACGAAACTATTATATGCCATAGATTAGAAAAAATATATATACTCTCTGGGCTTAATTTCACGACCATCAAATAACAAGAATTCAAACCAAGATAAACTAAACAAATAATGCTACAGGTCGTCAGTATTAACTTGTGCAAAGACTTAATTATCACTTTCAAAAATTTATTATTTCCAACTTTCAAGAAATCTTGAATTCAAGAAATCTTGCAAGACTCTTGCAATTTCTTGCATATTAAAGTCTTGTCTTGTCTTGCAGAAACTAGTAATAATTGTTCAAAATTTGGATTTTTCATGTCACTTACGCCTTTTTTTCTATTGTTGTTTTAGAATACCATAAGGTCGGCCCGTGGCCAAAAAAGAGGTTGCGAGTGCAAGTAACCTGAACGATAATAATAATATTATAATCGATAATGATCTTCCGAGTGAACATCTAACAGAGGCATTGGAGCATGATGTTCTGAAAAATACGTTTGAGTTTTTTTCTGTTTGAATAGCATCGTTTTCTTTTCTTTTATGAATAATTAGGTAGTAAGTTATCTTTGTTAAGAATTTGTCTTCAGTTTTAAATTTTGGTTAGTCTTTAACTAAACCTTTTGTATTTCTTTTCGAGATTTGTATTATTTTGAATTAAAAAAAAAAAAAAGATTTATCCGACATTTTTAATTTTACATGAAGAATTTAAAAGGCTTAACTGCAACTAACCGACAATAAATAACATAAATGAACACACATAAAAGGCTTAAATGCCTTTTGAAAAGACGTAAACGCCAACAGATTCTAGCAAAAAGGCTTAAGCACCAAATGTTTGAATAACTAAATAACAGTTACATATTTTGTAACTTGTTGAAACATGCGCTTATTGATCTAAAATAGAATAATAAGAAAAAAATCTACTGGGATATAAAAATAAAGATTTTAAACGTTTTTTTCGTCTCCTGAAAAAAATTACGAATGTCGCTTATGCCCTTTTGTCGTGACACCGTCGACGTGGTTTGTTCTATTTAAAATGTGTTTATCGCCCACGAGTGACTCCGAATCTTCCCCCTCTGCCCCTGTTGCACTAAATTTGCGGGGAGTGCGTTAAGCCCTTTTAGGTTATGTTCAATGTTTATGTATGAATGTATGCTGCATGTAGCTGTGGTGCGGTAATTCAAGAATAATTTTTCACTTTTGGTTGAGGTTTTGTAAGCAGATTATTAAAAATGGATTTTTCCAATGAGATTCTTGAAAAATAAAATGTATCAACAAAACAGAAATTTAGTTGGGTTATGTTACGTGTGACCCGCATCTATCCGCAAAACAACGCGTTCTATTTAGAGCAGCTCGGAGTTGCCCAAGTGCGACTAGCTCAGGGGTGATTGGATTTTAAAAGGAATGCACTTTATGATGAATTCAGAGTCGTACTTGTGTGAGTTCTTGGTGATGTCATTTTACATCATAGTCGTCAACAGTATTTGTGTTTTAACTGTTTTACATCATTGAATAGGGTATGGAGAAAAGTTTCAAAAATGATGATGGAAAATCCATGTCTGTATTTTAAAAACGAAGTTGATGTTGGTTGCTCAAAATCTCGAAACGTCTTTTACACATCTTGAAGGCATCGAAAAGAAAATATGATAAGTCTTTCAAATTTGAAATGTGTCTCGAAAATGAATAGTTTCTGAAATATTTAATGGAATCAATTTAGGACATTTCCACAATATACTCTGTATCTCGCAAACTAAACATAATTTTGATGTTGATGGATCTTCAATTAACATCAAAATCTGCAACTTTTCTCTCATTTGACCGACCTCGTAACACTTACTGTTTCGAAGATAGAAACTAGCAACAGTGGTATCACCTAAAACGGACACCCTGTACAGTGTGACTCATTCATTTGTGTGACCCACCCGGAAAAAAAAATGACCGGTTTTGCTCGAGTTTTTTCAAATCGTAGAGCTTGACGAACTGTATCTTCTCGCCAAAAATGACCTTGCTCACAAAATCCGAGGCCTCTTTTTGTCAGTTCTCATGAGCAAGTTTCTGACCAATCACATTGGCGTTTTTAAAAAAAAAAATCTGTGCACTCCATTGGGTTCGGCGTCCCTCAAGATGGACAGAGGTCAAAAAATATCAAGTAGTACCTAACTACATATTTTTAAGAAAAAAATAGATTATCCATTTATTTTCAAAACTTTACAGTTGTTGTTAATGAAAAAACCACCAAATTCTGGCAATTTCCACCAAACCACCATTTTCTTTAATACATCTATCTATAAAAAAAAACACACATAAACAATACACAAGGTCTTCCCAACTTACTCTCAAAAATTTCATTTTTTTATGAAGTACAATAAGGTAGAATTAGGAATAAAACTTGAACTTTACGAGGTCTTTTTTTTTAAGGAACAATTAGGTATAGTAAAAATGATACGCCTCTAAATATCAGACACAAAGGTTCTTGACCATAAGAAACTTTTTTAAAATAGTGGTAGTTTTCTATCACTTCCGGTTATGTCGAAAGTAGCTAACAACTTCCTTATTTTAAATGGCAACCCCCATTTTTTATTCCACATTTAGATTCTTTTTCGAAAATCAAGGTCAGTTTATTGAATAATATTAGTCATGTAGATATGCTCTGTAGTTTTGTGGCGCATCCATAATTTACAAGATTTTTTTGGGTATTTCGCCACACCCCATCAAATATCAATCAATCTAGTGTTTATACACCCGATCTTCTATATTACCTGAAAAAAGTCTATTAGTAAATGATAAAACCTATCAATATGAAACGTTTCGGGAACGAATCTGCTCCCGTCGTCAGTGAAAACCTAAAAATGGAACAATTCATTCAAATTCCAAAGTTCGTTTTTTGTTGTGAAATTGACTTTTTCGTGTTTTTGGCACAAAATGTCATTTAAAAAAAAAAAAAAAAAAAAAAATGACATTTTGTGCCAAAAACACGAAAAAGTCAATTTCACAACAAAAAACGAACTTTAGAATTTGAATTAATTGTTCCATTTTTAGGTTTTCACTGACGACGGGAGCAGATTCGTTCCCGAAACGTTTGATATTGATAGGTTTTATCATTTACTAATAGACTTTTTTCAGGTAATATAGAAGATCGGGTGTATAGACACTAGTTTGATTGATATTTGATAGGGTGTGGCGAAATATCCAAAAAAATCTTGTAAATTAAAATATTAGTCATCTTAGACCGTTTTGTAGATAGCATAGTATTTGCATTTAAAAAAAAAATTACAGTCAAGAGAGGTAGCATAGGTACCTACACATAAAATGCTGCTTATTTGAATAATCATAATCATTTTTCACAATAGTCCAACACAAAATATTGAAAAAAAAGTTTTTTTAAACAAACTCGGGTTTTTCAAATGGAATGCTTTTATTTTTCATTCAGATATTAATTCGAGATAAAATTTTCTTTTGATTGACATGACATTGTGCTTCACCAAAACAAAAACAAAAAACGTGCATTTCATCAAAAGCTCAAAGGAATAAATTGAAAATGGGATCTCGGTGGTTTCATTTTATCCCATAAACCAATAATTATTGTACCTATCGCCACTAGGGTTATTGGATAGATAACATCACAAAGTGCTACACGGATGCAATTCTGAGTAGCCATAGCCCAATAATTAACGCAATCACACACAAATACCTAATAATTGATTTTTGGTTGTTCCAAAGTCAGAAAAATGAAAAATCAACTTCAACAAATTATTCCTCTTCGTTCGATAATCAAAGAGATTGATATCTTGTCAAAAGCATTGTTTTATTACAAATAAATTTATTTGAGGTCGAGGACCTATTACTAAACTTAGAAGATCCAAAAGACGACTTTGCCCATTACATTATTTGGTAGTTTTTTTTTGAGGACTAGTTATATACAACAGTAGGTATTGATGGGTGTATTTTTATGAAGCGTTTTTTGCATAGAATCCAGTGGTTGAATCTGTTTTTTTTTCTGGAGATGTGTCCAGGAGTAACCAATCCGGAGATATAATGCAAAGATAGGTTTTATTTGAATAGGACACCCGCTCTGAGCTTTCGAAAAATGTGATATACTTACTCAATAGTTTTTTTCCGATGGTGAGGTAGAAATCTGCTGTTTTGAAAAATTAAAGTAAGTTCTGGATAATAGTATAGGCTATGGGATCTATGGGACTGCACATCTAATCAGAATGACTTTTAGAAAAGACATAAGGCCTTACTACACACGTTGAGAAACATCTCAATGATACTTGGACTGTATAGTTAAAATTTTGAGGACAAATTGTACGTCTTCGTGTTGAATTTAAATAATTATATAAACAGGATGTTACAAATTCAATGCGTTCACCAATGAAATCTTGGTGCCGGTAGAAGATACAGCGATAGCTTAGTTTGAATTATGGCAATGCGGCGCATTCTGGTACTCAACAAAAAGCCTTTTGAAAATTCGAAAAATGTTGTATACTATTGGAGATTTTTGAAAAAAAAGGATTCTATTAAACTGTTTTTTGCTAGGTTTTTTGTTCTAGATCTATATTTGAGAAAATATTTTGAAAGAATGTCACATCTTTGTTTTTCAGTTTTTCAAATTTTCGAATAATTCCGATCGTTCCAAAATGCACAACTTTGCCCTGTATAGATTAGTTTAATCACCTCACAATTCAAATAACGAGGTTTCCAAATATCTTCTCTCTTGTCAGAAAGTCACTTTTTCAGATATACGTATTAACCGTTTTCTTGGCAATCGGAAGGTTCAAAAATAAATTATGTTTGGTAAAAGTCAGCACGATCTGGCGCATTCACCAAACAACAACACAAAAAAAAAACAAAAATATGATTAAGCCATGTGCAATAATCCTTTGGACACAAAAATGTTTCTTGTGTAAACTGTGCTGATAATCTGAAAGTTATCAATGTTCCAAGACTTCTACGTCAAGACATGTAGTTGAATAATACTGTCCATAAATCAAAAGAGAGACAATTATTATTGTTTTAAAACGTTCTAATTTATTATACCAATGCATTATTTTAATTTCCGCAAGAACATCAATTCAGCCTAGTTAGAATTGCTTTAGAAATGACTGATTTTAATGCATCCCGAAGTACTGCTGACAAGCAAGAAAAAGTTAGTTTTGCTAAGGAAGAATTGCAATAAGGTCGTTTTTACGGATGAAAAGATTTTCTTGCTATCCGGAATATCAATCACGAAATTTTTTAAATCTCCTTTGTGCTAAGACGACTTTTTGACATACCTATCTTTAAATCAAAACAATTTGCGTTATTTATACTAGGTTTAGAATTTGAGAGCAGATAAAAGTTTTCTAGATTTGGAAATAACATTTGAGGAAATCCGAGCCTTCCTGAGGATTCGAAGGTTCAAAAATACAAAATAACATTATTTGGTAAAATCGGTGAAATGAGCATTATCTGTCGCATTCGCCAGACTACCCAACAATTGAAAAACACGCTATTATTTGGGACCCGAATACTGAAACGTTCCGTAATAAACTAGAAAGAGTACAAGAAATTTTTTTGCGGTATATCTATTTCAAGCAACATGGTGTATATCCAACTTATCTTATCCTTTGTGTATTTCTTATCAATCTCAGCTTGCCGAATTTACCATATTATGCCTTAGAAACAGAGGAGGAATAATGGGAAAATTATTTTTACGTTTTGTATTTGGTGAAAATATAAATGTACCTGATAATGGGGGCTATGATTGAACGTTTACGTTAATGTAACGTATCTGTTAAGATTGTTTACCAATGTGAATGTTCCATTAGCTTACAGAGTTACGATGGTAAAATGGATACGTTAAGTTGACGTGAACGCTCAATCATAGCCCCCATTGGGTGGTTAATGGTTAACATGTCATGGAACATACGGTAACAGTTGATTGCTCACACAAAAATATCGCGATAAACCTCAAATTGTCTATTCCGAAAGTTGATATTAACAGAGATACACGCTGTCAAAGTATAATCTAGTTATTTTGATGAAATTTCATATAATATGGTGGTTGCTTGACATGCAAAATTTATATCTGGCTGTGTTATGGGTCTTACATGTGGAGGGCGCTACTTACACATCTTTCCACTCATTCAAATAGTTATAACTGTTTTGTTCGCACTCGAACATGATTGATTTTTCCGAAATTTTTACGTAAAAAAGGTATACTTTGTATAAGTCGATAGGACTGACTTTTTTCAAGATATTTGCCCTTGAAGTAACGCCGTTGTCAAGGTAATTTTGACAAGTGTCTTGATGATCACTGTTTCTTATGAAAAAAAAAAATCCAAAAAAAATTTTAAAAAAAATCCAAAAAACTATTTTTTTTTGTTAAAAAAATGTAAAATTAGATTAAATTTCTTAAATCAAGAAACATTGAGCATCCAAGCATATATCAAACTTACCATGATAACGCCGTTTCCAGAGCCTCCTATGTTCATTTTCAAAATTTTCCATTTAAAACCACATTGCATGAACTACTTCAAGTTCAAATATCATGAAAAATGTTTCTCCCAGGCACTTCTACAAAGTTCAAGAAAGTTCTGACTATTTAAATGAGTGAAAAGGTGCGTATGTGGCGCCACCTACAAGTAAGAGCAATTCCGTACACAGATTTGAATTTTGTATGGCAAACAATCCCCATACACCAAATTTCATCGATGTAGCTTGATGATTTCGAGAGTTATTTGAAGAAATAAAATATTTAAATTCAACTTTGACACCCTGTATCTCTGTTAATATCAACTTAAGGAATAGACAAGTTGAGGTCTATCGCGATATTTTTGTGTGAGGAATCTACTGCTACCGTATGTCCCATTACTTCTGGTACACCCTGTATACTGTTCCTTATCCGCTTATTATCACCTTACCTGCGACGGCGGTATATACGATTTTAACAAGCTAAGAAACAACAGTTTTTTCTTTTTTCACTTAATTTTCCTTCTTGCATGTAACATCAGAATATCAGAAACATACATCTTTTGCATATTTAGGGCGTCATTCTTCATTTAAAAGAATGCAACTTTGGTCTGCCACAACTTTATGCCCTATCCTGTATATCTCAATTTATGACGGAAATGTAGATTTTCAAAAGCCCCACAACTTTTATATGAGACAGTTTTTTTCAACTCGTGTATCTTTGAAAATAATCGATCGTTCTGGTAATTTCTCCTAACCCTATATTTGACAAACGTTGAAATCTTAACTGCATGCATTATTTATAAATGAAAATAAATATTTTCAAAGAGATAGATGGAACTTAGAACAGAGGTACCGTTTTGAAGGATGCGCCGCCATTTAATGCACTGATTTTGTCTAATAAAATCGCTTGTGTATGTTGAAAAGATGCAGTTTGTCAAGTAAGTTGGAATTTCCTAAGATTTCCATTTTCGTTTAAATGATTTATTTTACTCTTTTCTAGACTAAAATCTATTTTTTAGAATTCTCATGCATTATAAGTTCTCAACTAATCATCAGATTATAAAATGATCAATTAGTTTCTATCTTAAGTTTTTGCAAGTACTGTATTTGGAGGTATTTCCTGTCGAATGTCGATAAGAATAATCATCAATAAATTATTTGGTAGAAAGAGCATAGTCTGGCGACTTCGCCAAACCATCAAATGATAAATAATCAACATGAAAACGAAAACAATTGATTTTAAAATCAGATACGTTGGACCAAAATTGTGTTGTGTGTGAAATGTGCTGATACGTTGCCATTGTCTACCTTACAAATCATCAAAATTCGAAACATCCAAGTCAAGTAAAGAATCAATAGAATTATTTTCACTTGAAAGAGCAAAATTTCATTTGCAGTGAGGCAAAGTGGGCCGAAATTATATAAAAAAATCGATGTTACTCTGATCCCCAATATAAAGTAAATTTGCGATAATAGCCTATACAGGTAAATTGAAATTATTCATTGTGTATCAGATCAGCCAAACGGAATGAATTCGATAACCAATTATTAATGGAATCGTATTTGGAAAAACGCTTGGACAGCTAGTGGACACGTCAATTGGTATTTTCAGTTGAGCATTGGTTTGATCGATTTTTCAAGTAATTAGTCACTTAAATGAATTTTGGACTTCCAAGTCACTGATTTTTTATTTAAATTTGCATCCAAGCCAAGTGAGAATTTTTCTATAGAGAGTGGCGAAATATCAAAAAAAAAAACTGGTAAATAAAGGATAGTATAATAGCTATAGAATTTTGAACTTGAATGACCCATTTTTGAAAAAATCATTAATCAATGAGATTGATATGTTCTTGGTACCCTCACACAAAATAAATTAATTTTTTCAAGAAAAAATAAAATCGACACACCATGCAGAACGAAGACGAGACAAATCCATGCATTTTCTGTTTTTGAGTTGGGTGAGTCACTCAATAGAAATTCCATTCCATTCAGTATCAGAGAGTTTGTGTGGCTCATAGTGTAAAATTATGTTTCCACGGAGAAAATCTCCTCTCTTTCTCTTCAAACTAGTTATAGACTTCCGATTCTAGTAACCTCCTGTAGAGTTCTCGTGACGAAAAGCGTTGAACACATTGAGAATAATTATTTTCTCAATTTTAGAAAGCACAGTTTCACTAATCCGTTTGTCAGCAACAAATTCAAGATCATTTTCAGACCATTGCCGGAAACTCATAGTGTATAAAATAATCAATGCCTTTTTCCGACCTTGAGCACGAAAATCACTCAAATATGACGTTTAATATTTTATTATTTATTGTGCAAGAAAAAAAGGGTACAATAAACAGGTATTATAATGTTTGAAAGAAGTTTAAGCATTCTTTATGTTTAACAAGAAATAGCAAAATTCATATCAGTATTGATTTATCTCCAGAACATACACCTTAAAAAAGTACAACAGTATCCCAGTGAATTGACATAATCGCGAGTGCACTGAACCTGGGGGTGGGTCGTGGCCCATACCTGAGTGGCAGAGTTCTTATCCTCTTTCGCAGGGGGGGCTGATTGGCTTGGAAAGTTTAAAATTGAATATCGGGGGAATTTAGATAATATGAAAATTATGGTTACCCTCATAATTTTCGTATTATGTAGATTCCTATGTTGAATTTTGGGCTGGAGTGTTTAAAACAGTGAGTAAATTTGTAGTTGGGTTGAGAAGTGAGTAAAACCACTGATGGATTGATTCTATTGGATAATAGTCGATAATTTATACACAATGAAAAATGCAAGTTAACAAAAAGCATTACAATGAAATCATCTGATGATCTATGTTCCACATCGTGACTATTGCTGACGCTGCGTCTGTTGTGATTGGGAAATGTCCATTGCCATACCAGTTCTTAGAAATGCATGGCCTTGATGCCAATTGATAATTGAAATAATTGGGATAAATAAATATAATTATTATTCTATGTCAAAATTGGAGTTTAGACACATAGGTACAAAAAAAAGACGATTTGACAAGAACGGAAGTATGTAATGGGGCTGCGGATACGCATGCGGGCAATGAAATAAACTTTTTATATCGGACATTATGAATTTCGTCCAAAAAAAAAGGGATATTAATTTTTCTATGACTATTCAATAATAGATGTGTTATACATCCACTTTCTATTGTTTAATGTAACTCGTTACTCATACCAGTGACTTTTTTTTCATCACTCAATTGTTTTCTTCTTCTTCTTTTCCGTCGGTCTGAGGAGTCCTCAGATCGACTGATTGGTCTGGGCTGCCAGGGGCATACAACCAATTTCCGTGGTCCAGTCAGTGTGTTCTTGACTTAGTGGATCTCCTTATTTTCTTTCTAATCTATAACTTTTGATTTACTTATTAAACTTTTGTTACTTTTTAACTACTGATTAGCGCGTGCAAAAGCGGGAGTTTGCAAAAGAGGAGTTGTGCAGCAGGTTCTGGTTGCGAGCTGTAACTACTTAGGTCTATTATTACAGTTGGATACTACAGGCTTGCAAGAAGTTGCTTAGGAGACTAGCTAATTAATGCATAAAGTGCTGGTTAAACATAATGTCATGCAAGGCAATTGGAAAGTTCTCAAACTGCCCATAGAGTGTAGAAATGAAATTTTGAGTTTGGATTTGAAAAGACTGGCACGAAAATAGGATGTGCTCCAAGAAACCCACTTCCCCACATACACACAAATTATCCTGCTTTACTCGGATTCTGTGCAGATGGACCGGCGCAGCACAGTGATTTGATCTTAATCGGCAGAGGGTGACGATTTGTCTTCTGTTCAGGTATGTTTGTCTTTGAACCAAGGTTCTTTAGCGGGTTCCCCCATGATTTCCACATTCTCCTTGCCTTTAGTAAGCCTTTTATAACGAAAAATCTGAATCCACTTGTCCCATATTTTGCGAAAGGTTAGTGGTAGAAGCTCACGATATTCCGTTTTTGGTGTCTCCGATATGGTGCTCATTCCTCTTGCCTCATTCGCTAGTATGTCCACTCTTTCCTTTCCATATATCACCGAGTGACTTGTGACTTGGGATCCATGCGAGGAGGATTCCAGGTTTTTTTTATCAGTTTCGTAAGTTGTTCTCCTTTTTTAACCAAGTCTCGTTGAGGCAGATTATACTGGGATTATGTTTATGACATAGGGAGATAAAATTATCCCTATTGGATCCCCAGCTTCTCATATTCCAATGTAAGATATCTGGTAAGTACTGGAATTTGGATAGAAAGTTGATTCTCCTTTTATTTGTTATGTTTTACCTGATTCCTTAATCTCTCTAATCTGTGAGTTTACTATTGACTGGAAAAGGATGGCGAGCTCCTCTTCCAATCTTTACGTGCCGCCCACTGCGTTACTACTGCGCACGCTGCTTCCTCCTGTGTCTTCTCTAATATATCGATGCTCTCCTTGCTGTTTTGTTCTCCGCTGCCTTCTTCTGTGAACTCGAAAGTTTCCTTTTCCTCTGTCCTTTTTGGTGCAGTGTTGGTGGGCCCTCCCAATGTGTTGTTGATGGGATCTCCATCTTATTTCATTCTGGAAGCAGTTGGAAACAAGTAGTTTCGATGTTCTTCCCTGAGTGTCCAGTTTTCCGGGCTTATTTCTAAGGCCCTTTTCTTCGACTGAGTTCTCTGGTAGGTTGTCTTTTACTGGTGTGTTTCTGTGTTGGATTCTGCGTGTTTGCTCGTGTCTGTGTATTCCTTTTCGGGTGTGTCAGGTTTAGTGCTGGGAATTCAGAGTTATCTGTTGTCCTCAGGGCTTGCGCGAATGTTCTCGATTTTTTGTACAAGGCAGGCAATTTCCTGTCTGCCTCCACGAAGGAGATTTTTTCTCCTTTGGGTGGGAATCTCCGCATCGGGAGCATCTGCCCTGCCTGGACTTGCAGTATTTTTTTGCATGCCCAAATCTGAGACAATTATAACACTGCATAGTATTTTGAACATAGATGTCTACCGGGTAGCTGACTTGGAACAGCCGGACCTCCTTTGGAATTGTTCTGCCCGCAAAGGTAAGACAAAACGTTTTGGTTGGTCGTGGTTCAGATTCTCCTTCTCTGTTCCTCATCCTTCTCGACATTCTTCTTCCCTCGATTATTTTAGTACGTCACTCGGCCTCGTTTATGAAGTCTTCCGAATCTATGAGAAAGCCCACGCCTCTCACTATTCCCTTCACTGATATCATTCTTTGAAGAATATGAGCCCTTAATTGATTTTTACTCAAGTTGGTATTGTTGATAATGTTATTCGGCTCTTTTTGGGTGTATCCTGATTTTTTAAGGTCCGTAATGCCCTTGATTCTCATTCGATAAAGAATTTTACTAAGGTCGAAGTAGTGTAGACCCGACACATTTCTGTTCTCTGACTGGATGGTATTTAAGAATGGTTTCACGTCGTCGTTTGAATAATATATTTTTCTTTTCAGAGCATTTCCTATGTTTTTTACGCAGTTTTCTGCCTCTATCCTATCCATTTCTGTCCAATTCCCACTTTCGTTTTCGATGAATTTCTGAATATCTAAAAGAGCCCTATCTAGGAGGGGGTATCCAATGGCAAGAGCATGTGCAATTTATTCAAAATATTTGTAGTTTCGGCATGTGAAAGGCTTTTAAATGTTATAATCCCAATCCCAGGGTCCGGTGGTTTTGGAGGGATCCCTAACCCGTTCGTATCCATGCTAGTAATCAATACGCAAATACAATACGACCAAGCAAAAAATTAGGCAAAAAATTAAAGCAGCAACAAAGCACTCTACAGTCTACAGCTAAAGCGACAAGCAAAGTAATAAGCCTGAATCAACAACTTACTTGATTTCTCTGTATTATTGACAATGACCATGCAGCACCCTTCACCGACGGATTCCAACCCAAATCGGGCTAAAGTCAGCCAAAAATCCAAGAAACTAGAACCTACGATGCACGCACTCCGACCCGCAGATGCTTTTTTGTAACCAATGAAATGATCTAATAACATTACATTCGACAAAATGTCAACCTTCAACCATTTTGAAACAGCCCATTTGACCGTCCATACTTATTTTATAGTCATTGTCACATTGAATATTTCGAAGTTTGCTTCAATTATTGAATAATCATAGAAAAAGTATAGTATTCTTCTCGCGGAAAATGGATATTGATATTACCCATGCACCCAGATGATTACGCTACTATACTCGCCTATACGGCTCGTAGCGCGAACTTCATCCTCGTGAGTAATATCCACCATTTACCGCTCGTTGAATAATACCTATACTATTTTTGAGTAGGTGTGATTCCCCTGATGGCATTTTTTTTTATCATCATTTATCATGGTTTCTATTTATGTGACTAAGAATCTTGAGTTTTGGTTGTGAAGGTAATCGAGCACATTCAGAATAAATATTGTCTTATGTGTAGAAAGCGCATCTTTGGTAAAGCATAAAGTATCTAAATAATATTTCAAATTTTTTGAATTATAAAGTGAAAGACGATCTCGCGGTCCTTGATAATAGTAGATAATAAACAATTGGAATTTTTGGTTGGATCAATAAAATTCCTCTTTGGAGCTTGTCTGTGAATTTGGATGAGAATGCAGATAGGGGTGGTAAATTACACAGCACTGAGGCCACACAGCGTTCATCTCCAAGAGAAGAGAGGTTGCTGTCTTGGAACATCATCAGGCATAAGCAATCCAGCTCAGGTGACATCGTAGGCCAAGGGCGGTCCCCCTCTTCTCCTTATTTGAACAGCTAGAAAAAAAATTATTTCTTCAAATGGAAT
Organism: Orchestes rusci; assembly: GCA_958502075.1. Lineage (NCBI taxonomy): Eukaryota > Metazoa > Arthropoda > Insecta > Coleoptera > Curculionidae > Orchestes > Orchestes rusci. The sequence continues at coordinate 142,805 of OY293311.1, read as the reverse complement.
AAAAACTATATCATTGCATTTGAGGAATCTTCAGAAAATTCTAGATAATGATGCATTTGAGGAATCTTCAGAAAATTCTAGATAATAATCTTGCATATAATATGATACTATCTAATCGCACATTCTTACATTGGTTTTTCGTAAGCTGTCCAAGGATATCAACTTTAAATTTTACCGTCCACGCCTATTAATACAGCCGCTAGCTATACAGTTCTGTATTTTTTTTCTAGGTCCACGTAATATTTTTTAATTTGAATGTATACAATATAAGACTTTTGTGGTTAGACGCCAAATTATGGCCAGTTTTCTTTTTGTGTATTTTACATGCTAATAACGTACGGGGTTAGGAGAAATTACCACAATGGTCGATTATTTCAAAAGATACACGGCTTAGAAAAAAATATATTTTATAAAAGTTGTGAGGCTTTAAAAATTTACATATCTCTAATAAATTGGAATATACAGGGTCAGGTATAAAGTTATGACAGATCAAAGATGCATCTTTCAATTGAACACAGGGGTTTTATAGATATTTCAATTCTTTCTTAAATCTTGAGCAAACATTGTCATACATATAATGTTCCCAAATCTTTGACTATATAAAACTCAAACAGTTCAAGATAGAGAAAAACGGTCTGCACTTGCACTTCCTAGTCTCAACTTTGCAAGAGCTATCTAAGGAGAGGAACATAGAAATAAATTTTATCAAAAAATGTCAAAATGTGTTGAAAAATGTTGACAGTACCTTCTATTCAAATGACAGAATAGCTCTTGAAAAGTCTAGATGGCAAATAAATATTGTAATTTTCAATTGTGATCAACTTTTCCTTGTAACAATTTTCGATTTTGTCAAAACTACCGGTAGGTATATTTTTTGACTTACGGCTTACCAAATCTTATATTCGATGGTCGTATTTTAAAATTAAGACTGCGGAACTTTTAATAAAGAAAGACTTTTTATGATAAAATTAATAATAAGAAAGTTTCCCATATGTCCACAACTTTTTGGACCTCCTGTATAAAACTGCCCATATTTCAGCCGTCTACCCAAAAGAAATGCAATCTTAGAAGATTCAAATAACGTGCCGCATAAAAATCTCGTGGACCTAAAAAAAATACAGAAACCTACTCGGTGTATGGACTATACAGTGAGGACACGTAGGTTGGAATAAATTCATTTAAAATTCAGGGGTTTGATTTCTGAAAAAATGCTTGGACACGTCGATTTTTATTTTTGACTGCGGTTTTTTTTATGGTAATTTTATTTATACAGGGTGGACCAAAAATGAGTTACGATCATCAACTTCATTTTTTCAAATGGAAACCCCCATTTTTATTTCATTTTTGAATTCTACGTGAAATTCTGAGTAACATGATGATAACTCTAGTATACAGGGTGGACCAAAAATAAGTTCGGACCATCAACTTCATTTTTTGAAATGGAAACCCCCTTTTTTTATTTCATTTTCGAATTCTACATCAAATTCTAAGTAGGTTTCATGTACCATGTCCTTAGCCCAACCCCAACAGTTATCGATAAATTTACGATTGATCAAATCTACTGTGCTTCTGAACAATCGTATTTCCCGATAACTATTGGGGTGAATTAAAACTAACCATCATACTTAACTCATTTCCCAAACGTTCCAAAACCTAAAATGAAATATCGGACCAAATTATCAGAAGAATAACTAAAAGATGCAAATGATCTATTGAACGTAGAGGTTTTTAAACAAAATATTGACGGATCTACATGGTCTGAAATCTCAGTTACTTCGAATTTTTATAAAGTTTTTTTTTCGACTCAATTATTTTTTTTATGGCATCAAAATTATTTTAAAACGTGTGTTACTCAAACATGCAATTGAGATCATCTCATTATATGAAGGATAATCAATGAGTTTTGTGTTATTTCAAAATATTTCCTGCAGATTGGAAGTTTTAAAACTACATTCATGGTAAAATTAACATAGTTTGACGCATTCGCCAAGGCAGCAAAGGAAAAATAATAAAGAAAATCAAATTAAAAACAATTATGTCTAATACGTGTTATCAGGCCATTTTTTATCAGCCAAGTTATCAGCTGCAGTGATCGAAGTCAAGCCATGCCAGGACTATTTTTTCCTTGAGCAAACATTTTGTCTGATGTAGACTATCAAGCTGCAGTGAGAAAATTGAAGTTAACCGTCACAAACAAAGAAGAGTTATTTTTGCGCTAAATAAATTTGCGTAGGGAGAATTGGAATAAGGTGGTCTTCACATATGAAAAGGTTTTTCAATTAAGCTATAATTTATAAAAAAATATATAATACAGTCCCGCAATTCTAGATAATGATGAAGATATAATATATATATATTTTTGTGAACTCATAAGCATGACTGAGCATTGAATTTCTTGTAGAAGGTATACTGGATTATCAACAAAAGATTTAGTTCTCCAGTGTAGGGGGAGTAGGTATTCGAGGCACTATGAAAAATTCTACAATAGATGTACTCCTTTTATGATACCTAGATACCAAAATCCAGTTAAGTAGATTGTTTATGCATGCGCAACTAGAACCATCATTAATGTTGCACAAGACTCTTGAAAATGTCTTGCAAGATCAAGACTCTTGCGAGAAATTCAAGACAAGACTTTCGAAATGTCTTGTCTTGCACTTGCAAGACAAGACAAGACTTTAATATGCAAGAAATTGCAAGAGTCTTGCAAGATTTCTTGAATTCAAGATTTCTTGAAAGTTGGAAATGAAAAATTTTTAAAAGTGATAATTAAGTCTTTGCGCAAGTTAATACTGACCAGTGTTCATTTTTGTTTGCATCATAGCCAGTGTTTTAGGGTTGAGAATAAAATAAAATAAAGTCGAGGCAACAGACAGTATATTGGTATAAGAGCTTACACAAAAAACTAACCGACTAAATATAAAGATACCTAATAGGAACTCAAAACCTACAAACCAAGAATTTGTTCCGAATTTTAGCCTCTGTACAGGAGTACAGGGTATCCGAAAAGGTCATGTCGAATATTATGTGAAAGGGGGTCAAGATAATAGCTGTACTTCATATAATTTTTTCCTATCGAGTTTCGTTTCATATTTTATTCTCCTTAAAAGTTTTAGTTAACTTGAATCGATATCTTTTACCCTTTTGATAATAATCGCATCTAAATAACAACATTCATGATACGTCCTAATGCTTTGTTATGTAATAAATATGAAGTACTCACATTATTTTGACCCCTCTGTACAGGGTCATTCCGTATATATTGACCCATATGCTAGCGGCGTTATCTGTGGAGATATGAAAATTTTGTAAATATGAAAGTTTTAGATATTCATCTGAAACTTTCAAAAATCTTATCAAAAAAAAACAAAAGACTATCGGAATGTCAATATTTTTCTAAAAGTAGCATTTTTTTCAATGGAACCCCCTGTATATTATCATATATTATGAAAGATCTTATTTTCCTGATTTCAAAAATATATAGTTTGATATCTTTCTGATGAGTCGTTCAGTAGATATTTACGTTTAAAAATGTGTAAAAATTGGTATTAAAATCCCGGTTGCCATGGATGAAGTTGCCCAAATTCATTAACTCGTGCATATTTGGAGTAATATCCAGAAAATAAAGTTATTTGACCTCCATTTCTTATAATTCAATCTATATAATCACGATTCTATCATTTTTTCCACAGCAACAGGCATGTAAATTTTAATTTTTAAACATTTTTAAACTTGAATATGTCCTGAACGACTCATCAGAAAGATACCAAACTATATATTTTTGAAATCAGGAAAATAAGCTTTTTTATAATATATGATAATATACAGGGGGTTCCATTGAAAAATTGCTACTTTTGTAAAAATATTGACATTCCGATAGTCTTTTGTTTTTTTTGATAAGATTTTTGAAAATTTCAGATGAATATCTAAAACTTTCATATTAACAAAATTTTCATATCTTCACAGATAACGCCGCTAGCATATGGGTCAATATATACGGAATGACCCTGTACACTCTATCATTTCTGACATGGCCTTTCCGGACACACTGTGTCCAAACATTTCAAACAAATCTAGAATTAAAAAATGAACTTACGGAAATTCATCCATCCAGGAGTTCAAACAGATTGAACTTCTTACCGAATCTGCGTTTAGTCGGTTTCTGTGTTTCCTTATTAGGAGTGCTGCCTTTGAAAAGAGCCTTTCTGCGGGAACAGAAGTAGCCGGTGTACAAAAGAAGTCACGAGCCATTCTTGACAGCATTGGAAATATGGCACTATGACTCTGCCACCAGACTAGAATATCTGTTTTATCGTTCACTCTCTGCATAGATAAATAATTGTGTAGTTCATTTTGAAATCCATTATCACTATAGACATTAGAACTACTACTACTAAAACTACCTGAATGTTCGTCTTCTTCAGACGTAACAAATATTGAATTGAAATCAATATCAAATTCAAATTCATTAACCGATGATGAAACGCTAGGTGTACTTAAATCTCTAGGTTCACACATCGTAGACACAAAATAATTGTTTTTCAGAACCTCTTCAAATTTTGCCATTGACCTTTCCTGTAGACTTCTACCCCAAGACGTCAATTGAAACGCTTCTTTTTTATGGCGTGGGTCTAAAATTAGCGACACTCAATACATCCAATTTGTTTTGTCATAATGTTTCAAAATTTTGTTTCTTGAAGCATTAAGAGCCATAATTATATTTTCTTCCGAAAGGCTTCTATTTGGAGTATCTAGTGCAAAGGCCCATTGCTCCAATCTGTCCAATAATAAGTTAACGCCCAATACAACCATCGACAAGGTACAATATTTTTCTCCAGCCAATAAATTCGAAAGTGTCTTAAATGGTTTCAAGTATTTAACTATGTGACCAATCAAATTCCAATCGTTTTCAACTATTTTAAACTGAGATAGTGTATTTTGATTGGTATCGCAAAGAATATTCAGTGATAGTTTATATTCTACAGACCAAGTTAACATGTCAAAAGTTGAGCTCCATCGCGTTCGGACATCAATTATAGGCTTTTTACAATTTATCCCTACTGTATCACAACAATTTTTAAACGATTTGCAGTTGTTCTGATTTTTTAATTTTTTTCAGCAACGACCTTAGTTTTTCGAGGGGTTTGTCAGCGTCAGCGTTATCAGGGATGTCTGAATCTTCGTCACCTAGATCTGAGTTGTGATCATCAAGATAAAGTACACATTCGTTATCGTTATCATAACTCTGTCCCAAATTTAAAGTTTTTATAAAATCTTGTCGCTACGTTCGAGCATGGAGTTATCAATATGCACAGAGCGTGTTTCAAGATTTTTTTTGCTAAAATTAGCATCGTTCATTTCCGTATCACTTTTTCTATACGACGAAGATTCTTTCTATGAAATAAAATATAGACGTTTTTTCACCTTTTTGTTAGGATATAAAATCTTAACAAATATGTGCAAGACAAGAAATTTCAAGAGTCTTGCGAGACAAGACAAGACTTTAGTATGCAAGACTTGTGCAAGACAAGACTTTTAAAATTTCTTGTCTTGAAATTCAAGACAAGACAAGAAATTAGTTTTCAAGACAAGAATTCTTGTCTTGTGCAACACTAACCATTATCAGCTTGCAAAACGAGCCAATTCCACTAAAAATCATTTAGTCGTTCACCGTGCTTTGTAGGATAAAGATGTATGTGTTGGAGGTGGAAGTGAATTGTTTATGCGCAACTAGAACCATTTTGAGTGCGCGAAACGAGCAAAACAAATCCCTTCTTCCACTAGAAAATCATTTAGTCTTTCATCGTGCTTTGTAGGATGAAGCTGGGTGTTGGAGATAGAAGTGAATTGTTAAATTCTCAAGAAATATTGAAGGTGATAAATAATTTTTGATGTTTTCTTTATCATTCGCTTTTGTTTAATTTATTCCATTGGTAGAGGAATGAGGGTATTTTTTGTTATTTTGTAGATTATTTGCCCACTTACTCCTCCAAGGAGCTGTGGCTGTGAGACCTTCTCGCGGTGGAGTGGCTCAGTAGTCACCTCTTGCTTTTCTAAAGAAGGAGTGAGGAAGCCAAGGACAGCTCAACTCAATTCTGTTTTCTCTCCGTTGAGTGAGAAGAATAGAGTAACTTTTTTTTGCTCAGTATTAAAGTGAAGTTGAAGTGTTTTCAATTAAAATAGTGTAACCAGTTCTAAATTGATGAGTAAAGTGATATTTTCGAATTGGGTTGAAACTACTTGATTGTTGACATTTTATTTGATTTAGATTTTGTTATGTTTATTTTATTCGGTGTGGTTTTGGGTGAGGTGGGGTGGTGGGAGATGGGGGAGAAGTGAAGTGAAAGGAGTTCGAGTGGAGTGAGTTTCTACACGTGAATCTCCTTCCCCTCCAAGGAGCTGTAAGACCTTGTCGCGGTGGAGGGGCTCAGTAGTCACTTCTTGCTTCTCTACAAGGAAGCTGAGGAAGGAGTGACGAAGCCAAGAACAGCTCAACTATTGGGGTAAGTGATGTTTTCGTATTGAAGTGATAAGAAAAAACTCCTTCCTGATCGTTTGCTCTCCATTCACTTCCGTGACCTTCTCCTTCCTCAACTACCCAAATGCGATGCGGCGTTGTGGGCTTTGATGGCATGACAAACCGTGGCCAACATTATGTGGATCTCGCTGGAGAATCTGAAAGTGACTGCTACGCATTGAGGGTTGGCGAGGGATGGAGGGATGGTTGAACGACTGGAGAGGGTAGCGCTGGGGCAGGGGCACCCCATGGTTTAGACAATGGGGAATTTTTGTTTGTTTGTAATTTATTGAAGAATTATTGAATTTCAGAATAGGAACTCAGAGTTGAGAAGAAAAAAATCATCGCCAACGACAATACTCAGAGGTGACGTCAGGATCAATTCAAGACAATAGACAAGGTTCTACAATGAGTAACTGGTATATACAGAACTCAATATGATAAGAGTTCTGTGAAAAGGTGGAGTTTAAGTGGGTATTTTCCTGTATCATTGCACTTAGAAATACAGGACGAGTCCCACACTATCCCCTGCACCGACTTTCGGAAGAGAAGTTAAACTGTTGATCCCGTGTCATGGACGTCAGCACGTTAAAGAACCCTACCCTCTACAGAGATGAATTCGGCCAAATTATCAGATAAAGTGTTACAAAAAAAAAAGTTTTTGTACAACATTTGCCTATTTTTCCCTCCAAAGAGCTGTGAGAGCTTGTCGGGGTGGAGGGGCTCAGTAGTCACCTCTTGCTTCTCTGAGGAAACCAAGGAAGGAGTGACGAAGCCAAGGACGGCTCAACTCAATTATTTTTACACTCTGTTGACTGAGAAAAATAGACTAGACTTTTTTTGTACATTAGAGGCCCAAATCGTTATTACTGGGCAAAATCAACCCCACCCCCCACAACACGCTCGAAAGTAAATAAATAGTGAATCAGTCTTCCATGGTGCTTCGTTGAAGAAGGATGTGCAGGTTAAAAATTTCCGTGGATTGTTTAAATGTTCAGCAATAATTATTGTTGCTAACCGTGATTTGAAGTGCTGGATGGATTCTTAAGTGAGGGATGTGATTGACTAGTTGTAAAACTGTTTTTGTGATTGTTTGTGGTTGGTAAGTGATGTAAAATTTCATCAATAATATTGATATTGATAGAAAATTTGATATTTTTAAAATTTATTATCACACTTTGTTTTTGTCAATGATAGATTAAGAAGAATTAACTCAATTGTTGATAATTTTGTTATCAGCGCTTGACTATTTCACAATTTTATAATTTATTCTGAAGATTATGGGGATAAATGATTTAATTCATTGATTTATTTTGAAGATTAGGGAGAATGATTTAAATTGTTTATAATCTTGCCATAACATTTAATTGTTTTACATTTATTTAATTTATTTTGAAGATTAAGGGGAATAAGTTCAACTGTTGATATTTTTGTTAGGTATCATTTAATTCTTTTGTATTTGTTTAATTTATTTTCCACTTTTAGTTGTTGATATTTTTTACATATCATTTGATGCCTTCGTTTAATTTTTGTTGATTGAGGGTGTTTGTTAATAGTTTTGTCATAACGTTTTTTTTATGTGAAGGGAGTTGAAGATAATAATTGTTGATATTATTGCTACAGGAAACATTTGACAAGGCTATTGACTTTGCTTTTGTTGAGTTCAATTTTTGTTTCAAGTGAAGAGGGTTGAAACTACTGGATTGTTGACATTTTATTTGATTAAGATTTCGTAATGTTTATTTTATTCGGTATGGTTTTCGGTGAGGTGAGGTGGTGGGAGATGGGAGAGAAGTGAAGTGAAAGGAGTTCGAGTGGAGTGAGTTTCCACACGTGAATCTCTTTCCCCTCCAAGGAGCTGTGAGACCTTGTCGCGGTGGAGGGGCTCAGTAGTCACTTCTTGTTTTTCTAAAAGGAAGATGAGGAAGGAGTGACGGAGCCAAGGACAGCTCAACTATTGGAGTAAGTGATGTTTTCGTATTGAAGTGATCGAAGAACTTCTCCTCCCTCATCGTTCGCTCTCCACACTCTTCCATGACCTTCTCCTTCGTCAACTACCCAAATGCTATGCGGCGCTCCGGACCTTGATGGCACAGTTCCGAACCGGAGCCGACATTTTGTGGATCTCTGCTGGAGAATCTGAACGTGACCGCTCCGTGTTGGGGTTGGCGAAAGATGGAGGGATGGTTGAACGGATGGAGAGGGTAGCGCTGTAGGAGGAGCACATGCCAGTTTAGTATTGTAGAAAATTTTGACTTTTATCCAATTTTTGTTTTTTGATTTACTAAAAAGAGTATTAAATTTCAGGTTAGAAACCGAGAGCTAAGCGGCTTTGGCGTGGTGTAGAAAATATATATCTTTATACCTATGTAGGTCTTTGCTTAATAAAGATTGTTATTATGATTACTACATTGAGGTTCCTTTATTTGAGTGAAGGTGAAGTTGAGTGCAAAATCATTTTTAGTGTAGGTAATCAAGTAAAGCAAAGTGGTGTAAGTAAAGTAAAGTAACAGTACTAAATAATTGGTGTGAGTGATGTTTTCGTATTGAAGTGATAAGAAAAGAACTCCTCCTTCTCCATCGCTCGCTCTCCATTCACTTCCATGACCTTCTCCTTCCTCAACTATCCAAATGCGATGCGGCGTTCCGGACCTTGATGGCATAGTTCCGAACCGGGGCCGACATTATGTGGATCTCCGCTGGAGAATCTGAACGTGACCGCTCCGTGCTGGGGTTGGCGATGGATGGAGGGATGGTTGAACGGATGGAGAGGGTAGCGCTGTAGGAGGAGCATGCCAGTTTAGTATAGTAGAAAATTTTGACTTTCATGCATTTATTTAAGTGAAAGTTAAATTTAGTGCAATATAATATCGTTTTTAGTGAATTCAACTGAACATAAGCAAAGTAATGTTACAATAGTAAATTATTGAGGTAAGTGATATTTTCGTATTGAAGTGATAAAGAAAGAACACCTTCTTCATCGCTCTTTCTCCATTCACCTCCATGACCTTCTCCTTCCTCAACTACCCAAATGCGATGCGACGTTCCGGTCCTTGATGGCATAGTTCCAAACCGGGGCCGACATTATGTGGATATCCGCTGGAGAATCTGAACGGAACCGCTATGCATTGAGGGTTGGCGAGCAATTTCAGGATATACACCCAGAGCTGAGAAGAAGAAAATTATCTTCAACGATAATACTTAAGGGAGTCATCAGAGGTGACTAGAGGATGAATTTGAGGCAATAGACGAGGTTCAACAACGGGCAACTGGTATAAACAGAGCTGGATGTGATAACAGTTCTGTGGAAAGATGGAATTTTAGTGGGTATTTTCCTGTATCATTTCACTAAGATACAGGACGACTCTCACACTATCCCCTGCACAGTCTTTCGGAAGACTGAAGAGACGTTAAACTGTTTGTCCCGTGTCATGAATGTTGGCACGTTAAAGAACCCTACCCTCTACAGAGAGGGATTCGGCCAAATTATCAGATGCGGTGACACAAAAAAAAATTGTGCAACATTTGCTTATTTTTCCCTCCAAAGAGCTGTGAAACCTTGTCGCGGTGAAGGGGCTCAGTAGTCACCTCTTGCTTCTCTGAGGAAACCAAGGAAGGAGTTACGAAGCCAAGGACAGCTCAACCCAATTATTTTTTCACTCTGTTGAGTGAGAAGGATGGAGTTCCTACCTATAAAAGAACATTATAGGTAACGAATAAGTGAAATTGAAATTCAAATCGAAGAAGAAATTGAAAAATGGACAGAACATGGTCTCATAGACATTTAAACTCTATAAAATATCACAGTTTTTGATTTTCTTTGGAAATTGGTTGAATTTCTGTAATCCCGTGAACAGTATGGATCTCAGCACCAAACAGATCCCTTTTTCCTCTGGAAAAACATTCAGACTTTCATCGTGCTTTGTAAGATGAAGATGTTTGTGTTGGAGGTGGAAGTGAATTGTTTATGCGCAACTAGAATCATTATCAGTGCGAGAAACGAGCAAAGCAAATCCCTTCTCCCACTAGAAAATTATTCAGTCTTTCATCGCGTGCTTTGTAGGATGAAGATGTGTGCGTTGGAACTGTTTATGCGCGACTAGAACAACTATCAGAGAAGTGCGTAATTGTCCCGACAGTTGATTGTCCCGACAATATTTCCTCCCGACAAAATTTGGAACGCAGGCGAAAATAAAATATCGAGAGCCGCGTTGCCGCTTGTGATTCTATTTTCGTATTCTATCGTATAAGAAATTGAAATCATGATTCTCATCAAAAAAGAAAAATGGTCCAAAAGGCAGACATCAGAATAAATTTTGTGATCTATATATATTCAATATAATTGGTTAAAAAAGGGTCGCACAAGGGTATAGGGACAGTAAGGGAATTTAAAGAATAATAATTTCGATTTATTGTGACACTTCAAGCAGTGTTAATGAAATCGATCGATTTTTAATTTTTCTAGTGATTTTTCTCGACATTTAGTGCCATCACAATGCTTTCTATTTTTCATCTCGAAAACGACGCATCGAAGAACAAAAACTCAAGTTACCTTTTCCAACTTAAGATTGAACGTAAATTCAAAAATGGATTTTTCCTTTGTGGAAACTCAGTAGCGTACCACTTTTTTCTTCAAAATCAAAAGTTGGAGTTATTGCTCTAGGTCCGGATCTGAAAAAGTTGGACTCGAACGAATTTCACAACAAGATGTTCAAGATTGAGAACCCTACTTATTGCACATCCTGAAAATTTGAACCAAATCGCTTAAGGCGTTTCGAATCTACAGATAAAAAATCAAAATTTTTCCAAGCTCTCAACACTCTGTATATTTATTTAACAAAACCTTGGCGGGCACGTGTTCCTATACAAAAACTGATTATCCCACTACACTCTATCCATCATACAAAATACATATACTTTTTTTCAGATTCACCTAACACACCAGGGCAACAAAACAGATGCTCTGAGCAAATTCGCTTTGAACTTCCAGCGTCATTGGAGAGCGAATATTTAAAATGCATTTTTTGAGCTGCAGAAACAATCAACGGAAATCTTCCACATTGTTGCCTCATGCATACCTATACGATATTTTTCGTTTACAAAAACGTAGAAATAATAGAAAAAAGAACAAGGAAGCTTTATAGAATGACAGATAATTGATCATCTTGACACTGCTGCCTTGACAATATGCTTTGAACTCCTAGCGAATAAACGCTTCCAGTAGCGCGTCTGTTTCGTGGACCTGGTGTTTTACCATATGTAGTCACTTCAAAGTACCTACACCTCAAAATATTTCATTTTTCACTAGTACAAAACAGTCTCGTCACTCCTCGTCGGCACTTTGACATATCCATAGCACAAGACACTGCGCGTTCAATGCATTCCGATCACTATAGAGCCGTCCGTTTTCCAAGTATTCCAAATGAGCGCGCAGGTTAAAGATGCGTCCTCACAACAAAACATCGAACCGAACGCCGTCGCGAACACCTTCTCGAACCTCGTCGCAAGCGACGTTGTGAACCCCGTCCCGAACACCGTTGTGGAACAAAGGAGTGAACATCATGGCGAGAGACGAGGATGGACAGATTGGAATTTGAATTTTCTAGCGTCAGTTAGTTGGTTCACTCCTTTGTTGAAGTGCGGTGAATAGGATTTTTCCCAGTGTTTCATATCCGATTTAATCTATACATTTATAAAAGACAAGGTATATTTGTCCGTAAAAAAGAAAGCATTATGCGCATATTTAATGAGGGAGAGAGAAGGCTTCGCTGAAGTAACAATGGCCACATTCAGGTGGTCCCAGCAGATTAAGCTGCTTGATAAGAAAGCCCACCTGAACGTAATGCAGTTTTAAAGCGTCACGTCAGGGGCTGCGTGTTTTGCTCAGCGTAAAAAATTGACGCTTTTTCGAAAGCGGATCTCGCTTGACATTTAAAGTTGAGTTATGTTTATTTGTATATGATTACATCTTCATTATATTATTATGAAGATCGTTTTCGTCTCTCTGTGGCATCAACAATATCAACCGGCTGCACAAATTTCCTCTACAGCCACGAGTAGTGAGTACTAATCCTTTAAAATAAAATAATCCTCAAAAGAGCTTCTCAATGATTTGATGTAACAACAGATTGTCTGTTTTTTTTAGCGTTTCACTTCGAATCTCATCTTATTCGCTTTTGGATTTATAACAATAATGATAATAATAATTAAATCGTCTTTAAGAATTGATGAAAAAAGAAGAAGTACATTGCAATAATAATTGACATTGATCATTCTCAATGGGCGATTTCCGATAGGAGCAGATCGACGGCGGGTGACGGTGATTTGTTGGATGATTTTTCGATTGTGTTGTGTTATTTTGGAGTCCCAGCGCAGCCTTAATGTTCCACTTTGGTTTTCGATTCCGTGTTTTTCTTCTGGTTGAGGATATTTTACATTATTGTGCAACGTCAAAGCAGACGACGCGACGCCGACGGTGATTTGTTGGATGGTTTCTTGATTGTGTTGTGTTATTTTGGAGTCCCAGCGTTGATAATAACGTTGTTTAAGTAGATACTATACTCAAACAACGATAATAATAATTAGTAGGTAGATTTGTTTCGTTTCGATTACGATTAGGATGTTTCACTTTGGTTGAGGATTTAGTATTTTTTCTTTCAAATGAGGATATCTACATTTTGTACACAAGATGCACGTCAGTTCTTTTCTTCTCACAAGTTGGATTTCAATTTTGAGATGGATTTGAATCAAAACTGGGTTTTGTCTGGGCTGCTCGAAGAGCGGGTAATCCAGCTAGTTATCAATGAAGTGGACTCAAGAGATCATGATTGAACTAATCAAGAGTTTTCGAAAAGAAGAACTTTTATGGGATGCAAAGCATTCCTGGAATTATAACAAAGTTAAAAAGAATGTTGCAAGGGGATTAATCTCGTCAGAGATGAATGTTTCGACTGACCAGTGGAAGAAGAAGCTAGGTGGCTATTTTATTAAAGTCATTGCGAAGAGAAAAGGCGAAGATAAAAAACTTTTGTTATTGGTAGTAAATAAAGCGGACAAGTTTATAACCATTACTGGTTCAGAAGATATCATGTTCATTACATTAATTTGTGTATAATGATAATGTCTTACCTACTCAATTTGGCCCGTTACTTCTGACCAACCTTGTATGTGGATTTATAGATTCAATGAATAGATATAAATATAATACGTTTCAGTTGTAACCATTGACAACTTACTCAATAAAATCAAAAACAACGGAGCGCCATGATATTCGCTACTTTGTTCGGAACGGAACGGGGTTCGCAACTGCGTTCGTTTTGCTGTTTTGTTGAAAGTGGGAGCTCACATCGAGGAGAAAGGGTCGGCTGTTTCCGAGAGCTTAGGGAGTGCCGCAACTAATTGGTATATATAACTGAACTTGAAACGTTTGCTGTTTTATTTGTTACTCACTTTTCTTCGTCCTCCCTCGTCGGTCCTGTTCGCGGTCAGGATTTCAAGTAGAGAACAAGTAACAGAGCTTACTTTCCCAGAATAAAACAATAAATCAATCTTCAACAACTTTGTCTTTATTCTAAATAACGATGAAAGGCTTAATTTGTAATTATTCGATAATTTACGGTGATACCACTGTGGGACCCTGATTGAGTTACGGAATCTGATCACAACCATACGCCATAGTACCCGTTGATTATTCAAATAATTAAGCTTGAATGATTGAATGGGGATAATCTCATTGACCCAAAATGAATGATGATTTGAAAGCCACTTAGCTGTGATGATATCTGAATCCAATTCCGGAACACCGCCACTCGTACTTGTGTGGATCGTTCCAGAGTCCAGTCAATGACCACTGGAGATAAACACTCGTGGACTTGAACCAAGCAGCTCCAATGCCTTGCACGATGTCGTTGTAGAACACAGCCAACACTCGAACAGGAACAAGAGCATCAACAACCAAAACCATAGAAATAAAAACCCCTCACTTCCTATGAGTGGACTTCCATTACTTATTTGCTGCGTGCTCACTGTAAAAAAAAAATAATCTGCATCAGGCTTCGTAATCCGTTGGAAAATCAGTAAAATATCTCATTCCAATCGATGATATTTACCTCGGATTTATGCGCGTCCTGCTTGGAAAGTCTCACTCCTGGACACGATGAATATAAATGTGTTTAATTGTTTTCGGGACAACCAGCCATTTTCGCGGCTCACAGGAAACAGACAGAACTTGGATAAGAACCCTTTCACTTGCTCAACTCCGTGTATAGCGCCGTCTATCAGTACCACTTATATTGTTCATACGCAGATTTCTATAGGTATTGTTAAAACATTGTACAATTTGCGCATCCGCCATCGTATTCGGATTATAATATTTGAATAAGACAAAGACAAAGACGATATATTTATTCGTGTTCTTACAAAAAAGTGTACACAAGTCCAGCAGCATGAGTTTCCAATAAATTACAATATCACTGAAATTATTATCAATATATTCACCAACACTAAAAAAACTTTTTATCATGAGATATCTCTTTACAGTGTTTCGAAAAACTTTGAGAGGTAGTAATTTGATTTGGAGTGGCAGTTTATTGTAGAACAGAGGTCCATAAAATGAAACCCCCGAATTCATGCGATGGATTCGATGAAAATCAGTATGAATATTATTGATGTTTCTTCTGAAATGAGAGTGTACATCTTCAAAAGTCTTGTAGTTATCAATGTTGGCCCTTACGTGCAATAGACATTGAAATATGTATAATGAAGGAACAGTCAAGATATTGAGAGCTGAAAAATGTTTCCTGCAGTCGGCCCTATAGTCCAGACCTCACAGGATTCGTATGGCCTTCCTCTGCAGAGAGAAAACCCGACTTGAATCAGTAACGTGTCCCCAAATTAAAATACCATATGTAATTCGGGATTGGACACACGCGAAGTAAGCTGATAATGCAACTTTGGGAGACACACTCTGAACCAAGCTGCAAAGTGCGAATACCCCAGACGCAATCTTTGGACACAGATAATCAATATGTGCATCCCATAAAAGTTTTGAGGTAACTGGTTTATTTTCAAACTTAGGCAAGTCGACGTCTCGAGTGGATATGTTAAGTTTTTGATTTTTATCAGCATTCATGTGGAGTTGGTTTGAGTGGAACCAATGCCCGTCAGATAAGATTCTATCAATTTTATGCTTGCCTTTGAGAATTTATAATAGTTTAGTTTCATGGCAAGTACTCCAAAGGAGACACAATCAAAAGCTTTGCTTAAATCGCAAAATGTGGCCCCAGTGAATTCTCCCTTTTTGAGACCATCATTTACTATTTCTATGAGCTGATTAATTGCCATTGTAGTTGATTTTGCATTCCTGAAACCAAACTGCTCAGCACTGAAGAGGCCATTTGATTCAAAATAGTTAGTAATTCTAGATTTTAAAGCCTTTTCAAATATTTTCGAGAATATGGGAACGTTTTGTGGTTTATGAATTCGGAAATGTTTCTGATTCACATTAACCCCTGACAGTGCGGACACTCCAATAAAGGGTAACCGTCACAAACTTTTTCATTGGCTTCCCGGACCACGACGTGCCCAGGTATATACCCCGCCAAGGCCTGGTTCAGGCAATTCATTGAAGTCAGACTACGATTACGATTCAACTGAAAACTACACACCGACGATTTCTTCGTCTCTCTCAGGCTATATGAGGCCCCCATGCAGCCTGAGAGACATCGGCGGTGTATAGCTGTTAGTTGAATCGTACTCTACAATCATCCTCATTGCCAAGGTTAGCATATGGATCTTGGGTAATAGTCCCTTATTGATACAGCTTATAAAAAAAAATCGATAACAATCAACATCAAGCTGTAAGCTTGTGTATAGCTTATCCGTGACGAGTAAAACAATCTCTCGACGTGGGAAAACTTTGTCCGTGGGAGAAGGACTGTCAGATTTATAAAAATAAAAAGCGGGAGGCGGGAGGTTTGATTGTTGAAAAGAAGTTCGCTACAAAAAAATCTTTATTGTAATAAGAAGACCAAGAAATATCATAAACTTTTATGTTTACCTGATCTACAAAAAAATAAGAATAAAATATTATAATAAAATACAAAAATCACCATTCTTGAACAAATCAAGTAGGTATTCTACATGGTACAGACAGGATGTCAGTAAAAGGTCTGGCAGCACCCCAATTTCGGCTCAATAGCAGCCTCTGTACAGAACCAGAGTTCAGCCCTCGCCTGTGTATCCCTAGATCCTAGGACTCCTGTGTATTCTCGGATTGAGGTTTACCTATAGTTGTTGTATCATTGGCGAAAGAAATATGATTGTTCCCAGTATTGAGCCTTGAGGAACATCTATATATCTATTACTTCCTCCGCCGATGCACACTCCCCAGCTTTACCATCTGGCACCTATTTGCTAGTTAACATTTTATTAAATCTACAACTTCCTTCGCACAATTTTAAGCATTGAGTTTTTGAAACAGGTCAACACAGTCGAAGGCCTCACTCACGTCATAGAACAGGGCTGTCCAAGTCTTCTCAGAATATTCACAAAGCGATTGATGAAAAGAATTTTCACCATGCGTTGCATTATGGGTCTGAATGTTGTGCTATCTGGAACGTCATATTATTTATAACATTGATGGCTGATTGCATCAACCAATTTTGAGGATACTTGATGCTAAGTAACCCTTAACTTGACAGATTGTCAAGTTAGGGGCTCTTTATGACCAATTGCAAGAAACCAATTTTGAGGATACTTAACGCTAAGGAACCCTTAACTTGACAGTTCTGCATGCAAAATTGCCAAGTTGAGGGCTCCTTAGCGTTAAGCATCCTCAAAGTAGGCTGGTGCAGTCGGCTATAACCCTGTCTAGCTGTCCCCGATGACTTTGTTAAGTTCAAGTAGGTACACGTAGATATTAGTTTTCGAGTTACTTAAAAAAATACTTGAAAAACTGACAAAAGTTCAAGGTTTTCTGCAATTTTCGTTGTGAAGCCGACACCTGGCGAGGTGGCAAACCTCAGATTCGGATTCAGCACACCAAACCAGATATTGGTAGAACCAGTGAGTCACCACTATCCGCTCCGGCTCCGAATCCCGTGAGCTTCAATAACAAAAACCTTATAAAGACATCGTTTTTCTGAACTTCCCTTTCCACAAATGTTTCTTCAAGGAAATTTGGAAAACTGCTTCTCCAAATTTCTTAAATATGTTCATTGGGGGCATTGACGATTGGGGGTGATCCGGGTGATGCCTATACCTAGCTAGGGAGAAAAAATCTCGGAGGCGAACCAAAATGTACACAAACTTCCTGAACAATGAAAACATATTTTTTTTTCTACGAACGTGCTTAAATAGCACGTGTTTTGTTTCGGAAAAGTAGACTTTCCCGCGCTAGTGCTTTTTATTGTTTTTCCCGCACTAGTGCTTTTTTATTGTTTTTCCCGCACGGAAACGTCACATATGCGTGCGGGAAGCCGTTGACCCGTTGACCCGAACGACGCTAACCAAGAAACTACAAATTCAGTCCATCAGAGGCTCACTATCCAAGAAACTACAAATCCAGTACATCAGATACTCACAATTCAAGAAAATACAAATCCAATCCATCAGAGGCTCACTATCCAAGGAACTACAAATCCAGTCCTTCAGAGTACTCAGAGGCTCACTATCCAAGAAACTACAAATCCAGTCCATCAGAGGCTCACTATCCAAGAAACTACAAATCCAATCCATCAGCGAGGCTCACAATCCAATAAACTTCAAATCCAGTCCATCGGAGTACTCAGAGGCTCACTATCCAAGAAACTACAAATCCAATCCATCAGAGGCTCACTATCCAAGGAACTACAAATTCAGTCCATCAGAGGCTCACTCTCCAAGAAACTACAAATTTAGTCCATCAGAGGCTACCCTTCCAAGAAACTACAAATTCAGTCCATCAGAGGCTCACTCTCCAAGAAACTACAAATTCAGTTCATCAGAGGCTCACTATCCAAGACACTCCAAATTCAGTCCATCAGAGGCTCACTCTCCAAGAAACTACAAATTCAGTCCATCAGAGGCTCACTATCCAAGAAACTACAAATCCAGTCCATCAGAGGCTCACTATCCAAGAAACTACAAATCCAGTCCATCAGAGGCTCACTATCCAAGACACTACAAATTCAGTCCATCAGAGGCTCACTCTCCAAGAAACTACAAATTCAGTCCATCAGAGGCTCACTCTCCAAGAAAGTACAAATTCAGTCCATCAGAGGCTCACTATCCAAGAAACTACAAATCCAATCCATCAGAGGCTCACTATCCAAGGAACTACAAATCCAGTCCATCAGAGGCTCACTCTCCAAGAAACTACAAATTCAGTCCATCAGAGGCTCACTCTTCAAGAAACTACAAATTCAGTCCATCAGAGGCTCACTCTCCATACAAATTTAGTCCATCAGAGGCTACCCTTCCAAGAAACTACAAATTCAGTCCATCAGAGGCTCACTCTCCAAGAAACTACAAACAGTTCATCAGAGGCTCACTATCCAAGACACTACAAATTCAGTCCATCAGAGGCTCACTCTCCAAGAAACTACAAATTCAGTCCATCAGAGGCTCACTATCCAAGAAACTACAAATCCAGTCCATCAGAGGCTCACTATCCAAGAAACTACAAATCCAGTCCATCAGAGGCTCACTATCCAAGACACTACAAATTCAGTCCATCAGAGGCTCACTCTCCAAGAAACTACAAATTCAGTCCATCAGAGGCTCACTCTCCAAGAAAGTACAAATTCAGTCCATCAGAGGCTCACTATCCAAGAAACTACAAATCCAATCCATCAGAGGCTCACTATACAAGGAACTAGAAATCCAGTCCATCAGAGGCTCACTATCCAAGTAACCACAAATTCAGTCTATCAGAGGCTCACTATCTAAGAAACTACAAATCCAGTCCATCAGAGGCTCACTCTCCAAGAAACTACAAATTCAGTCCATCAGAGGCTCACTATCCAAGAAACTACAAATCAGTCCATCAGAGGCTCACTATCTAAGAACCTACAAATTCAGTCTATCAGAGGCTCACTATCCAAGGAACTACAAATCCAGTCCATCAGAGTAGTCAGAGTCTCACTATCCAAAAAACTGCAAATCCAATCCATCAGAGGCTCACTATCCAAGGAACTACAAATCCAGTCCATCAGAGTAGTCAGAGTCTCACTATCCAAAAAACTGCAAATCCAATCCATCAGAGGCTCACTATACAAGGAACTAGAAATCCAGTTCATCAGAGGCTCACTATCCAAGAAACTACAAATTCAGTCCATCAGAGGCTCACTATTCAAAAAACTACAAATTCAGTCTATCAGAGGCTCACTATCCAAGAAACTACAAATCCAGTCCATCAGAGACTCACAATTCAAGAAACTTGAAATCCAGTCCATCAGAGTACTCTATTGGCATCCCTGGTCTTTAGAAAAAATGAATTCGCTGAAACTGGAACGGGAAATAATAAGGAATTCGGTGAGAAAGTATTTTCAAGCAATTGAGAAGGTAGACATCGAGGACGAGGAGAATATTAATGAGTTTCTGCAACAAGTCACGGATAAAGCAGAAAGAGTGTTCGTCCTAGACGCAAGTTTAAAAGAGTTGCTGTTCAATGAAGAGGTTAGCGAGGAAGTATTAAGAAATGAATTTATAGAAGAAGAGGACTTTCGAGCTGATGTAATAAAGTACACGAACAAATGCAAATTTCTAATAAACAAAGTGAAAGAAAATGTAAAAACTGAAGAAACGAGATTGACAAGAAATGTTAACCTGCCAAAGTTGGAAATTAAAAAGTTTGACGGAAATGTCAAAAATTGGATCAATTTTTGGGGACAGTTCAGGAAAATTCACGAGGATACGGAGTTGCCCAGTGGAGATAAGTTTCAATACCTCATCCAATCTTCCGAAGAACATTCGCCAGCAAGAAATTTGATAGAAAGCTTTCCACCATCACCAGACAATTATCAAATTGCCATTGACCAACTGAAAAACAGATTCGCAAGAGACGAAATTTTGATAGAGGTATACGTGAGGGAACTTTTAAATCTTGTTCTAGGTCAAGTGTCAAAGGAAAACTCAGGTATGGCTTTATCTATTTTGTATGACAAACTAGAGACCCAACTCAGGGCATTGGAAACATTGGGAGTTACTAGCGATAAATATGCTGCGATGCTTTTGCCACTAGTCGAATCAGCACTGCCTCATGATTTGCTAAAAATTTGAGAGCGTTATCGTGTATCGACCAATGAAAGTAACTCTAATGATTTACAGGGTGTGTTAAAATTTCTCGAAGCCGAAGTGGAAGGAGAGGAACGTATAAAGCTTGCACAATACAGTTTTTCAATGCAGAAAGGTGAGAAAATAGCTAAAAATGGGTGTTCTGTGGGAATGCTAACGTTAACAATAATTCTGAAAACAAAGGTAAGCGAATGTTTTCTTGTATTTTTTGCGAATGCAGCTCTCATTCAAGTCAGCACTGCATAAAAGCACAGAAAATGACATTGGAGCAGAAAAAAGGTATTGTTGCCAAGAAAAAAGGTTGTTTCTCGTGCTTAAAGCAATTTCACAGTTCTAGAGTGTGCAGATCAGTTGTAAGATGTATAAAATGTTCTAAAAAG
Source organism: Orchestes rusci (assembly GCA_958502075.1). Classification (NCBI taxonomy): domain Eukaryota; kingdom Metazoa; phylum Arthropoda; class Insecta; order Coleoptera; family Curculionidae; genus Orchestes; species Orchestes rusci. The sequence continues at coordinate 121,634 of OY293311.1, read as the reverse complement.
CACTATGTTATTATGTGTCCTGATTTGAATGAAAAAGAAAAAGAGAAGAGGCATTTAAATGAACCAGAAAAAATTGAGCAAACTATGACTAATGTTGTCTCGGAAACTCTTTTTCAAACTATCAACGTACAAATTACTTCCAAGAATAAGTCAAAAATAGTAAGGGCCCTGCTAGATTCGGGTTCTCAGCGGTCCTATATTTCAACAAATTGCGCAGAAAAACTGGATCTCAATATAATTGGCGAAGAGAACATTATTCAAGGAATGTTCGGTGGGCTCAAGAGTACTCCAAAGATACATCGCTTATTCAGGGCAGACATTCAAAGCTTAGAGAGGTCTTTTAACATAAGTTTTTCATTGCTAGAACAATCGAAAATTTGCAACCATATTCCAAAGCTAAATGATAAAAGAATAATCGATCAATTGAGAAAACAAAATATTGAAATAAACGATACTGTTACCACTGATTTTCAAGTTAGTTTATTAATAGGAGCAGATATTTTTGGAAAAATTATCACAGGGAATTTAGTAAATGTGAATGATTCTCTGATAGCTATGGAAACAAACTTTGGGTGGACCATAATGGGCCAACAAAAGTGTAAGAATATAAATGGGTTTGTTTCTACTTATCTTACGGATTCTTCTTTGTCGAATTTATGGAATCTAGAAGTGTTGGGTATTAAGGAACCTGCAGAAAGAAAATGCAGAGAAGAGTTGGAGATACAGGTGTTGAATAAATTCATGGAGAGCACCGTGATAAATGAAGAGAATAGATATGAAGTGTGCTTGCCATGGATTGAGGGTTATCCGGCTATAGGAACAAATTTTAAATTAGCGGAAAACCGATTATTTTCAAATACAAGACGATTGATAAAATTGAATAAATTATTGGATTATAAAAAAATATTTGATGATTGGGAAAAAATGGGAATTATAGAAGAAGTGAATCAAGATGAGGCAGATGTAAACGTCCACTATTTGGCGCATCACGCTGTCATCAAGGAATCTAGTTGTACCACAAAAATCAGGCCGGTATTTGATGCCTCAGCAAAAGATAAAAACGGCAATTCTTTAAATGATTTACTAGAAAAAAGTCCAAATATGATTGAGCTAATCATTCCACTAATTTTGAAATTTAGACTTCATAAAATAGGTGTTTCCGCAGATATTGCAAAGACGTTTTTACAAATAAGTATTTCGGAAAAAGATAGGGATTACTTGCGTTTTCTTTGGTGGGAAAATTATGAACAAAGGAAAATAAAAATCTTTCGCCATTGTAGAGTAGTTTTTGGGTTGAAACCAAGTCCGTTTCTTTTAGCAGCCACATTAGATTTTCTTTTAAAAAACGAGCAAACACTAAAGGAAACGGCAAATAAACTTTCAAAGGCATTTTATGTCGATAACTGTGTTTACAGCGTGAACAATGAGGTTGAATTTAATAAATTTATAGATGAGTCAAAAGATATTCTAAAAAAGGGAAATTTTGGATTAAGACAGTGGACTTATAACAAGGGAAAAGCTGAAAATTTGGAACTGGGGAAAAATAAAGAAAGCAAAGTCATTTCAGTACTAGGAATACAATGGAACTATCAGCTTGATGTTTTGAAATGTGAAATTAAAAACTTAGATTCAATTGATGAGATTCCAAAAACCAAACGTGGCATTCTATCAGCCACACAACGAGTGTTTGACCCTATTGGCTTCACATCTCCATTTACATTGTTAGCAAAGTTAATGTTACAAGAAACATGGAGCTTAAAGTTGACATGGGATCAGGTACTACCCGAGGACATTAGGAAACGTTTCGAACAATGGTTGAAAAGTGTGAAATTACTCAATTATTGTAGTATTCCTAGATACTTAGCAGATCCGGTAGATGAAGACATGATAAAAGAGAAGATTTTTCATGTTTTTGTTGATGCGTCCAAATTTGCTTACGCAGCATGTGTTTTTCTACGGTTTGAGGTTGGAAATTCAGGTTTTGTCAGATTATTATTAGCAAAATCAAGATAAAGTCCAGTAAAACCTATCACACTTCCAAGGCTTGAACTGATGGCTGCTCTTATAGGCGTTAGACTGACAGAAACGATAAAAGAAGTACATGAATTTAGAGATTTGAAAACGACCTACTGGACTGATTCAATGATAGTCCTGACATGGATGAAGACAAAAGATTTGTGGAATACCTTTGTTGGAAACAGGATAAAAGAAATAAGAAAATTCAGTGCTGTAGATCAGTGGCGTCATGTACCAGGTCAGATAAATATAGCAGACGTTTTGTCTCGAGGTTGTAGTGGAAAGCAGCTGATTGAGAAGAGGTGGTGGCAAGGTCCTAGTTGGCTAGAAGAATGTGAAGAAAATTGGCCAAACGAAGAAATTAGTGTTGGCGAAGAAGAAATTGACGATGAAAGTAGAAAAGTTGTCAACACAAATAATAATAATAATAATTTCTTTATTTAGCAATATGGCTATAAATATAAACATACAATATGAAAAATGGCTAAAATTGTAGATATTACATATACAAGTGATTGATTGTTAAAAAAAAATATAACATTGATCAATAATAAAAACATCGAAACATCAAAATATCAAAAAGGGAAAATAAAAACTAGAAATATACAATATTATGACTCCATGACAATATGTGCCCTTAATAGTCTAGTGAAATCAAGAAGTTTATCACAGTCTTTGATATGTTTTGGTAACTTATTAAATTCTTGTAGGCCTCCATATGAAACAGATTTTAACATTTGGTTTGTACTACACCTTCCACTCAATATGAAGTCACTACAATTTCTGGTGTTATACGTATGTACATCATAAAAAAATTTGATCCTATCACAGATTTCGTAGAGGAAATAGTAGATGACGATTTCTGGGAAAAAATAAATCATTTTTCTGATTACACCAGAATCAAAAGAGTTATTGGATGGATTTTTAGATTTTATCATAATTAAAAAAAACAAACAGAGGAGCAACTGCTTGGAGAACAATAGGAAAAGGAAAATTGACTATTTAAAAATAGAAGAAATGGAAAAAGCAGAAATATGTCTTGTTAAGATAGTTCAGAAGACGGATTTAAAAAATGATTGGAATGGATTACGAAAATTCGAAATTTTTGAAGATCCAAACGGTGTTCTAAAGATAAAGACAAGACTTCGATTCGGTGAGTTTTCTGAAGATTTTAAATACCCAGTCATCCTTCCAAGCAAAAATGATTTGGTTTAAAAACTATTAAGAGAAGAACATGAAAAAAGCTGTCACGCAGGTCCAAAAATATTGTTGGGGCTTATTCGCGAAAAATTCTGGTTGCCAAAAGCAAGGAAGATATTGAACTCTATTATTTATTCTTGCGTAGTATGTAAAAAGCAGAACAGTAAACCAATTAAAATGCCTTTTGCACCTTTACCAAAAAATAGAATAAACGATGCTGGAGTTTTTGAAATAACTAGGGGTTCGCGAGACCTTGGTCTTGGTCTCGGTATTGTCTCGGTCTCGGTCTCGAAATCGAGACCAAGACCGAGACCGAGACGTAGAATCTGACTCGAGACCGAGACCAAGACTCACACATCGAGATCGAGACCAATACCGAGACCAAGGTACCGAGACTCTCGGTCTCGGTCTCGGTCTCGAAAAATACATTTGGTTTGAACTTTTTTTCAAAAAATCATTTTTGAAAAATTTGATTTTACGATGGACTATATATGGACTAAAGCTCAAACGATGATGTTTTCCGTATTTGATCCTTTATTTTAGCTGGTTTTTATTTTGTTAGTTTTATTTCAGTTTATTCGTAGTATATGAGATAAAAGTCAATATACATTGGACTGGCTTCTCTCGAAACATGTAACTGCAGTAGATTTCAACATGATTCTTATGAATTTTCAGGTACCTACCAGTTTATTGAATCTATTAAAGTAGCTTCCGATTCTACGGACAATATCAAGACGGCTTGTTTATACAGTGCGTTTTTTTTTAAGACGGAACATAGGAATTCCCATGTAAAATTTTCATACCCTTGTTAGCAGTACTTTTATTCAAAATTCACAGCTGAAACTTGCCGTAAATAAACTTTGGTATCTAGAGATTATGTTATTCCATCAATTAGCACAGAATAATTCGAAAAAAGATTGAAAAAAACGCTTGTATTAATTATTGAAAAGTGACAACTTTTTACTAGCCTTGTATATTCCACTGTTAACCAATAACTTCACTGTCAAATTGTGATAACATTAAATTTTAACAGTATAATACATGCAATAAAAAATCAAACATTATTTCTTGGATAACCTGTTCAAAGTGTCCCCTATTCACGGCCAAAGAGTATTCATAACGGTCATAAAAATGAAAACGAAATTTTTTGGTTAAAAAAATTGACAGTGAAGTTAGTCACTTCAGAAAATGTGTTGTCATCGTCATATACAAGGCATGTTAAAAGTATCACTTTCTGATAAATCAAAGCATTTTTTGAGTCTTTTTCCTAGTTATTCTGGCGTAATTGATGAACTTACACAGTCTCGAAGCACCAAAGTTCATCTACGTCAAGTTTCAGCTGTGTATTACGAACGGAAGTACTGCTAACATGGGTTTGAAAATTTAGCATGGGAATCCCTATGTTCCGTCTTAAAAAAAACGCACTGTAAAGTTCATTTTTTATTTAAAGTTACAGTGACAGATCAAAATTGTAGGTTGAAGGTTGGCAAGCTTGTTCTATAACGATAGTCATAAATTGAACTGTGATTCGTTTTATTTTGCTTTGCTCAAAAAGTATTTGATTCGATAGAAAAAAACGTTCAAGAATAGATTGTGATGATAATTTTGGAATTGATGATCAAAATCCTTCTTTAATTGAGAAAATGAAGTTTATAAACGAATATTTTATTTTTTCATTTCATTTAGCGAGCACTTTATGGCATTTATTCATTTTTTGCCAACCTTCAACCTCCAATTTTGATCTGTCACTGTAACTTTAAATAAAAAATGAACTGTATATATGAAAGTATATGACATTTTTGATTAAATGTTTTTGGTTTAAATTATAATCCTTTACAAAAAATTGATAATATTTTGATCTACCTAAACATTTGAAAACGAAAAGTCAATGCTCCCTGAACTAAAATTTAAAGTAGAATTATACATGGCTTTGAATTGCCTAAAAAATGACCACTAGAATCTGTAGAGGTTGTTTTGCAGCAGACCTCTCAAAATACAACTAATATGAGTTTGCATTTTTGAATCTGCTTCTATCGTGAAGGCGGTCTACAACGCATCACTGTTCATTAATTGTCTAAATCATTTCATAATCAAGATGCTAAAAAAATAATGCACCATGAAATGTCATGATAAAATTCCATTTGTATTCTAAAGAATACTTGAGTTAACGAAATCAATAATTATTCAATGTAACAGTCCTAGATCACTTTCAACTTTAATTTAGTATAATAATATTTTTTATCAAAATTTTGTTTTATTTTATACTCACTATTACCCCAGCACACATTGAAAAATATGATTATTTTGCTCTGTGACACTGAATATTGGAAGACACCTTTTGAAAATTTCGAGACCGAGACTTGACGAGACAAGACCGAGACCGAGACCGAGACCATCCATGGTCTCGATCTCGGTCTCGGTTTCAAGACCGAGACCAAGACCGAGACCATGATTCATTCCTCGAGACCAAGACCGAGACTACGTTAGTCTCGGTCTCGGTCTCGGTCTCGCGAACCCCTAGAAATAACCGGAGTAGATCTAGCAGGACCCTTATTTTTAAAAGAAGGAAGTAAAGTTTGGGTTGTATTGTTTACGTGTGCAGTCTACAGAGCAGTTCATCTTGAGCTTGTAAAATCTCTTGCCACTGATGCATGGGAGAGGTTGGTAAGGGTTATAAAAGAATTTTTGCGTCGTACTTTGGGAAAAGCATTGTTATATTACGTCGAATTGTATACAGTTTTGTGTGATATTGAGGCAGTAGTAAATGAAAGACCACTGACATATGTTTCCGATGGCGATGGGTGGGAGATTCTTAGTCCTGCAAAATTCTTAAAGCCATTGCATGGAGCTTCAACAGGAGAGAGTTTTTCTAACGAAGTTATTGATCTAGATCTAGTTGATTCTCGCTACTTAAGGGGAAGGTTTGAGCATATTCAAAAGACGAGGACTTTAATTAGGGATAGATTCAAAAAAGAATATCTTGCGGAACTGGTCAATAAAAGTAAAAGTCAAAGGCAAATTGGATGTGTGCAGGTTGGTGATGTGGTTCTGATTGGTGATGACAACAAGAAGAGGATAAATTGGCCCATGGGAAAAGTCTGCGAAGTAATCACAGGAAAAGATGGGTTGATTAGAGTTGTGAAGTTGAGAACGAAAGCTGGGGAACTGGTTAGACCGGTGCAACGTGTTTATCCATTGGAACTACCACACAACTGCAAACCTACAAACGTGGAACCAAAGTTGACATCAGAACCAAGGGATACACATTTTGCAGAAAAGAAACATGACGATGAATCTAAAAGGACAACGAGAAGTGGAAGAGTCTCCAAGGCACCTATCAGATTCGGATACCCAACTCCTGGGGCCGGAGAATGTTGAACGTTCTTTTATTGTTACAAAATAATTAATCACCAGTTATAGTATTGTCATTGTCAATAAAAAACCTTCAAAGAAAAGTCACTTTCTTTCAGATCTCACGATTAAAATACATTAAAATATCAAGAAACAACAACTCAGTGGCTCACTATCCAAGAAACTACAAATCCAGTCCATCAGAGGCTCACTATCCAAGGAACTACAAATCCAGTCCATCAGAGGCTCACTATTCAACCATCCAAAAGTGAATCCAACATAAGGCAACCCATAAATCACAATGGAAAATAAGAACGAACTTGACCGCTTGACATCAGAACAAGAAAAAGTGGGAACGCAAATCTTCCAGAAAATGAGCAACAGCAAAAAGGACTCACAAACCAGAAAGACGCATTACTACATCTACAAACATTTATTGCACCTGGAAAAATTAGTATTTTTAATAAAGAAAAACGGTTTTTTCAATGTTCTACAGGCATTTTGAACACCTTATCGGTTTACCTAAATTTGATATTGGAATAGTGAAAAAAATAACAAGATAGATTATTTAGTGTGTTTGCGGAGTTTTAGTTTGAATATGCATTGGAAATTATAATTGAGACACGTTAGAGTTAAAATACAGTGTGTCCAGAATAAAATGATGTACATGGGGATATTGGAAACGGTAAGAGATACGTCGTCGCCTAAATGGAAAAAAAGTTGCGTATTTGTATGGTCAAAAATATTCTACCTTTGTTTCATTTTGAATCGATATCGTTATGTAGATACAGGGTGAAAAAGGAGAATGTCCATTTTCAAAAAACCACAATATTTTGCTTATCATAAAAGCAGACGCTTTCAATTTTTCAGGATATGGGTAAGAGGATATGACGATTTTAAAAACGGCATCAAAAAACGTTACGTCCGGCTGCGGTCAACTTTTGTTTTTCTTATGGGCACCATATTGATTTTTTCCATTTTCAAATTCGCATTAAAAATGCTTTAAAACAAATTTGGCTCCCATTAGAAAAACAGACTTGACTTTGGCTGAACACAACATAGTAGGTCTACAATTTTTTTGACGCCGTTTTTATAATTGTCTAATCATCTTACCCATATCCTGAAAATTTGAAAGTATTAGCTTTTTTAATAAGCAAAATATTGTGATTTTTTGAAAATATACCTTTTCGTTTTTCATCCTGTATCTACATTACGGTATCGATTCAAAATAAACCAAGGTATAATAATTTTGGGCATACAAATACGCCACTATTCTTCCAATTAGGCAAAGGCGTATCTCTCACAGTTTCCAATACTCCAATATACTACCATGTCACCATGTACAGGGTGTTCACAAATAAATGAACCCCTCCATGAACTTTTTAATTTGATGTTTCCACAGTGAAATCCTTGACAGTTGTTTCGCTTTGCAAAATGAAAGTGGAAGTCCTTTCTCCAATATAAAAGTTGATTTATTGTCCGATGCGTTTCGGGTATCCACCCATCATAGACGTACAAAAGTCTGTATTTGTTGTTTGTTGATATGGTGAACAGTTTTTTTTTTCACTTTTGTACGTCTAGTGCGTGAGGATGTTCCGTTAAATATTTAAAGATTAACACATGCTCATATTATTCATGATGATGGATGGATACCCGAAACGCATCGGACAATAAATCAACTTTTATATTGGAGAATGGACTTTTACTTTCATTTTGCAACTTGAAATGGAACTCCATCCCGGAGAAAATATCAATTATTTGAGTTGTTTCGCTGTCACTTTTGAGCACTTTGTGCTCCTGCTCCGGATCTGGCGATTCGTTGTGAGCTGGACTTGACAGAGTTGTTCTCTACTCCGTGAGGGTTAATGGATGGTTGGCCCTCCCCAGAATATTCGGGGTCAGCGGCAGCAACCGGGCTGAACTGCCGGTGAGATCAGTACTCACCTGGGGTACTAAAAACTTATCTTGATCACCCATTACGTTTTTGGTGAGTCGACCAGCCAGCATGGTTTTTAGTCTGTCTTCTCTTCTTGGGTCTGTCTTGAATGAGTAGCCGTAGAGCTACCGCCGCAATAGCCTCAAGATTCCTGGAAAATTGAGAAATCAAAGAGTAGTAACTACAATTTAAGTATACCAGTTGATATAACTTATCTATTATTCGCACAATTGATTGTAAGGATATAGATATTTGTCCAGATTACTGAATATACCTTGGCCAAAATACAATTTTAACAAATGAACGAAAACCGATTTAGTACGGGACTGGTTCACTTGACCGTCAGGGTAAACATCTGGCCGGATCGATAGATTGAATTCTACTACGCATGATGAATATTCCCCAGCTCTACTGGAAAATGTCCCTGAATCAGACGCAGAAACAAATATTTTCGCCAATGCCTCGCCACATTTGCTTCACATGAAGGATTTATTATGCTTATCCATTGGTTTTAGATCAGTGGTTGGTACAGACAAACGTACTGTGTTTTGTAGAGCGTGCATGGCACTGAATATAATGATATTCTTTGCAACATCACGCACACATACCATATACTTGTGTCAGTCTCTGACAATATATTAAAATTCGATTTTGTATTTCGGAGATTGTGTTTGTTGTTCGCGAAAATCGAAATGTATGTTACGCACACTGATAATAAGAACAATAATCAAAGAACAGCTTTCTGGTTGATCCTGCCAGTAGTCATATGCTTGTCTCAAAGTCTCAGCCGTGCATGTGTCGGTACAAGCAACGGCGGCTTTACAAAACGGTTAAATGGTCATTGACCTCACAAATAATCATAAAGATTTTATATTAATTAACTTTTATAATATTCTCCAATAAAAACTTACATGAATAGTACATCCCATAATGCGTGCACTTCACTGCACATTATAATAACAACACATCTTAAAAAGCGTTAGAATATTGGGGTCAAAATTCCGCTTTGACGAAAAATCACTTGCATATTTAAATGCAATACCATCACGCATAAGCGGCTGGAGGTATCAGGGAAAGAGAGAAGTTATTAGCGTGAAATCGGCATGTTGAAATGAGAAAACATATGCCAAGATTGGCATTGACCAAATCACCTCCCACTGTCACGCTCATTAATTTGCGACCGACGGCGACGCTCCCGTTTTTGAACGTGTTCCTTCTTCGTCACATATTATGAGGGGTTGCAGCGAATAATGTAGAGTCTGCTGATGCTGATAGATTTCTAATAATTTCTATTGATTTTATTTAGCGGACGGATTGTTTACATAACATCGGTAATCGGCTACGAATTTAAATTTTGATTTTAAAATGTCGTATCCGTTGGATCGTTGTGTTGTGTGTGATATGTTTTAATTAAAAGACGGAGACTTAAAAGTGCTTGGCCAACCTTTTTGACTCGAGCCAATATAAAACAGTAGATACAAATTTTAAAGTTGAGTTTTTTTGTCTCCCATTTTTCTTGTGTATAGTCAATTCCATGGATGTTTGAACTTTGTATAATGAGGAATGATTCTAAACTATACAAATTAGGAAAAGGTATTATTGGTATTTGGTATTGGTATTGGTGGGGAGGCAAACCACTGCCCGGCGAGTAGGCCTAATGACCCTTTTCGACAACCCCAGGACCACTGTAGTTCTAACTAAGTTGATGATGGAGAACATTACCTTATTATATATATATTTGAACTACCAGGACCAATCAATTTGGGCTAATTATTTAAACTTTTTGACTGTCAGTTATTAATAATACTGCAGTCTACTCGGTAACGTTAGCCAATGAGAGTACCACTAAATGTCGAATAGAAAATAATTACTGCCCACCCGATCATCGCGTACTATCCTCTCAGTGACTTTTGTCGAATGGCACCTTAGACCAATCAGCCATCACCTAGCCGCCTTAGGAAAAGGTAAGTTTTTGATATTTTGGCTGGACGACTCACCAAAAATTGCCGAGTCTTTATACTAGGGCTTTTAACTTTGTTGCGCTCAGTACGATTTATTTCAATTATGTATTTGATATTGCGTCTAATGTTATAGTTTGGAGTTGGGTGGATCTTGACATTTCTTTCGTCTCCGGAAGTTTGCGTTGTTCTACCTTACACATCATATCATTTTGACCTCCCTACTGAACTAACCTCGAGTCACCACTGGTACAAGCCAAATTAAGGTGAAATCGCGAAAGGCTCATTGAATCAGTTATGGCTCCTTAGATCGTACCCACAACTACTTGGATAACTGTGGTAATTCTAGAGCTAATACATATAAATAGAGCTTCGACCAGAGACGGAAGGTGTGCTTTTATTAGATCAAAACCAATCGGTGGTGGCTTGGCGTCATCGTATAATTTGGTGACTCTGAATACCTTTATGCTGATCGCACGTTGTTTGCACAGGCGACGCAACTTTCAAATCTCTGCCTTATCAACTGTCGATGGTAGGTTCTGCGCCCACCATGATTTAAACGGATTACCGGCAATCAGGGCTTGATTCCGGTGAGGGAGCCTGAGAAACGGCTATCACATCCAAGGAAGGCAGCAGGCGCGCAAACTACCCACTCCCGGCACGGGGAGGTAGTGACGAAAAATAACGATACGGGACTCATCCGAGGCCCCGTCATCGGAATGAGTACACTCTTAACCCTTTAATGAAGATCAATTGGTGAGCAAGCCTGGTGTCAGCAGCCGCGATAATTCCAGTTCCACTAGCAAATATTAAGTTGGTGCGGTTGAAAAGCTCGTAGTCGAATTTTTGTCTCGTACCACTGGTTCATCGTTTGCGGTATTAACTGGCGAGTTACGAGACGTAGTGTCAGTGGGCTTATCTCGCAAGGGCGATCCAAATGATCCTGCCGCAATGCTCTTCATTGAGTGTCGAGGTTAGCCGGCACGTTTACTTTGAACAAATTAGAGTGCTTGTTGGTTTTCGGAACTCCGTGGTAATGAATAATAGGAACGGATGAAGGCATTCGTATTGCGAAGTTAGAGGTGTAAGTCTTGGATCGTCGCAAGACGGACAAGAACGAAAGCATTTGCCGAAACGCTTACATAGAATCAGAACGGAGTCGAAATTTTAGAAAAATGGTGCTCTCTGGTGATGAGATCTCTCATGGCCACACAACATATTGATGACCAAAGCGCATGCGCGAAACGCTTATCAAAAGGGTAGAAAAAATATATCTTTGTTATACATACTCATATTGTGCACCGAGTTGAAGGTTATCTTGTCATTTTTTTTCTGTAAAAACGTTTCGGGGATATGATTCATTTTCAGACACTTGACCTTGACCGCAGCTCAATTTTAACTCGTCATTGCGCCATCTCACGGCTGTTTGAGTAGCCACATAGCGCATGCACGAGATCTCTCATGCATGGCCAAACAAAAAAATATCACTCCGACTGCGCATTTCGCGCAGGTGCAGAGCAATTCTCAAAAAGTAGATTTTTGTTTCAAATTTTTGCATTTTTTCTACAATCATCTGATAGACGTGGTTGAGATTTATTTTGTCCATATTCCATATGAAGGGTACAGGCAAAAAAGGCGATATGTCAATTTTTGCCCAGATTCGAGTTAATCAGGCCATTCAGATTAAGGTGTAAACTTTTTCCCTATAAATTATTGTGATGGCTAAAAATGCGATCACTCAAAAGATATCACTGTTTTCATTTTTTGCAATACAGGCTAAAAAGGCGATATGTCCTAGCGCTACCAAGTGAAAAGGTTTTGAATCAAGAATCACGCTGTCGAAACAAGTTAAAATGATTTTTTGATATGGTCAAACTCATTTTTTGATATACAATCTTATATGAGCTACATTCTTAAATATCCTCTCCATTAATCTTGATAATATGATGAGGACAGGCCATGAGCACCTTTGAATTTTGAGAGTGTAGACTCATGAAGGCGTTTTTTATAATATTAATGTTGTTTCTTTCAAATATATCTCACGGCAAAACCCCTATTTGAATGTTACTTTTTGTGAGAAAATGCATGTTTGCAACTAAAAAATTCGTTGCAAAAATTATTTTGGTGGGGTATTTGTGAAACAATACCTTACCAGATAATCGTATTATGAAAATATAACTGCTGCCAGCCTTGTTCTAGTTCTAGCTCTAGTCTAACCTTAAACTATGCCAGGTAGCTCTCTGGAAGACGTTCCGGAGATCGCTCCGATTTTGATGAAACTTGGTGGAGGTAAACTTTGAAGTGTCCTGAATTTTTTGCGGAGGGTGGTTGGGAGGTCTGACCTTGACCTTGAAAATAGCAAGGTCAAACGTGCGGGCTCTAATAAAAAGTTTTTCCTTTGCTGGAATTTGGCCGCGTTTGCATGGTTGACCTTCGTATAGGTCCAACTTAAGTTATGGTGTAAGTTGCGCGCATGCGCAAAAACTCTGTTGCGTTGCACAGTGCGCCAAAGGGGAAAATTTGATTTGGAGCTAGCTCCGTTATTTTCCGGTCGATTTTCTTGAGATTTTGCCCAGGGATACTAGAGATGGAGAAAATTTCAAAAAAAAAAAGTTTGCGCATGCGCAATCGCGGCAATTGCTCTAAAATGGCTATTAAAAAATGAGGGGTCCCAGGGAATTTTTCGATCGGTGCCAAAAGTTCCAAAGGACTTCATTTTTTAAAGCCAAACAAATCTGCCAAGTCGAAATTTTGACACGGACCACTGTGTGACCTGTAGGTTAAGACAACCGTCATTTTTGAAAAATTTTATTTTTTTTTTCTGCGCAAACCTAACCTTGTACTGCGCCTTGACGTCCCGAAGATGCTCATGTTTTTTTTTTTCTCTATCTCAAACCGTTTCGGAGATAAGTTGATTTAACTGTTTCCTAACCACCGCAGGTAGTGTTTTCGACTTTTTGTTTATGCAGTGGGCCGTTTCAAAAAAAGTAGGTTAATATTGGGAAAATGATTGTTTATGACCGTTTTTGCGGGTTTGCGTGCGCGAATGTGATGATTTTGTTTTTGCAATGTGTAGAGGGTTAAATTTCCGACAAAGTGGGACAAGATCCAGTGGGTTAAATTTGCAAAAAGGCTGGACAAAAGTCTTTTTTTTGTTGTTTTTTAGGATTTTAGCGTGTTTGTGTGCCAGATAGCATTGATTTCGTTATGGCAAAGTGTAGTGTGTTGAATTTTCGACAAATAGGGATATGGTACAGTGGGTTAAATTTGCATCAAGGTTGGACAAAAGTCTATTTTTTATGTTTATTTGATATTTAGTGTGTTTGCGTGTGGGTTAGCATTGATTTTGTTTTTGCAAATTGTAGTGGGTTGAATTTTCGACAAAGTGGGTTACGGTCCAGTGGGTTAAATTTGCATCAAGGTTGGACAAAATTATTTTTTTGTTTTCTATTTGGTTTTTAGCCTGTTTGCGTGTTTGATAGCAATAAATTTGATTTGTAATGAGTAGTGGGTTGAATTTCCGACAAAGTGGGATATGTTCCAGTGGGTTGAATTTGCAAAAAGGTTGGACAAAAATCTCTTTTATGTTGCTTATTAGGTTTTTTTGCGTGTGGCATAGTATTGATTTTGTTTTTGCAGGGATGTAAGATCCAGTGGGTTGAATTTGCAAAAAGGTTGGACAAAAGTTTTTCTTTTGTTGTTTATATGGTTTTTGTGCGTGTGGGATGGTATTGATTTTGTTTTTGCAGTGGTGTTGGATCCAGTGGGTCGAATTTGTAAAAAGGTTGGACAAAAATTTTTTTTATGTTTATATGGTTTTTTTGCGTGTGGGATAGTATTGATTTTGTTTTTGCAGTGGTGTAAGATCCAGTGGGTTGAATTTGCGAAAAGGTTGGACAAAAGTTTTTTTTTATGTTTTTATGGTTTTTTTGCGTGTGGGATAGTATTGATTTAGTTTTTGCAGTTGTGTAAGATCCAGTGGGTTGAATTTGCGAAAAGGTTGGACAAAAGTTTTTTTTTTATGTTTTTATGGTTTTTTTGCGTGTGGCATAGTATTGATTTTGTTTTTGCAGAGATGTAAGATCCAGTGGGTTGAATTTGCAAAAAGGTTGGACAAAAATCTATTTTATGTTGCTTATTAGGTTTTTTTGCGTGTGGCATAGTATTGATTTTGTTTTTGCAGGGATGTAAGATCCAGTGGGTTGAATTTGCAAAAAGGTTGGACAAAAGTTTTTCTTTTGTTGTTAATATGGTCTTTTGCTTGTGGTATAGTATTGATTTTGTTTTTGCAGTGGTCTGAGATCCAGTGAAATGAATTTGCAAAAAGGTTGGACAAAAGTTTTTTTTTTTTTATGTTTATATGGTTTTTGGGCGTGTGGGATGGTATTGATTTTGTTTTTGCAGTGTTGAAGATCCAGTGGGTTGAATTTGCAAAAAAGTTGGACAAAAGTTTTTTTTTATGTTTATATGGTTTTTTTGCGTGTGGGATAGTATTGATTTTGATTGTTTTGTGTTACCGGCTCTAAGGTGAGTAGGTTATTATTGCATATTGATTAAACACATATACTAGTGTTACTGGCTCTAAGGTAAGTAGGTTATTATTGCATATTAATCACACACATATACTAGTGTTACTGGGTCTAAGGTAAGTAGGTTATTATTGCATATTGATTACACGGTTTTTATCCGAATCACATATACACTAGTGTTAATGTATTTAAAGTAGGTGTGTGTGTGTGTGATTAATGCATGTTGACAAGACGACACTCTGTAAAAAAAAATCCTAAAAAAATTGAAAGTGACTACCGCGAATTGTAAAAAAAATTCCCTTAAAAAAATCCTTGAAAAAAATAGCTGCCGCGATTTGTCAAAAAATCCTTTAAAAAATCTTTAAAAAAATGACTTAAAAAAAATTATCCGAAAAATTTTATACATAAAAAATAAAAAGTGACTGCCGCGAATTGTGAAAAAATTCCCTTAAAAATTCCCTAAAAAAAATTAAAAGTGATAGCCGCGAATTGGACAAAAATCCCTGAAAAATTACCTTAAAAATCCCAAAAAAATCCCTACTAACCCAAACTAACCCAATCAAACCAAACCGACCAAAACCTGACCCAAACTTATTCAAACTAACCAAACCAAAACTAACCCAAACTTATTCAAACTAACCCAAACCAAAACTAACCCAAACTTATTCTAACTAACCCAATCTAACCAAACCGACCCAAACTTATTCAAACTAACCCAAACCAAAACTAACTCAAACTTATTCAAACTAACTCAATCTAACCAAACTAACCCAAACTTATTCAAAATAACCCAAACTTATTCTAACTAACCCAATCTAACCAAACCGACCCAAACTTATTCAAACTAACCCAAACCAACCCAAACTTAACCGAGGGTAAACGGCGGGAGTAGCTATGACTCTCTTGATAGGACCCATATATCCAACCGAGGGTAAACGGCGGGAGTAGCTATGACTCTCTTAATGGGACCCATATATCTAACCAAGGATAAACGGCGGGAGTAGCTTTGACTCTCTTAATAGGACCCATATATCCAACCGAGGCATTTGGCTACCTTAAGAGAGTCATAGTTGATAGGACCCATATATCCAACCGAGGGTAAACGGCGGGAGTAGCTATGACTCTCTTAATAGGACCCATATATCCAACCGTATAGCGTATATTAAAGTTGTTGCGGTTAAAAAGCTCGTAGTCGAATTTGTGTCTCGTGCCGCTGGTTCATCGTCCGGGGTGTTAACTGGCGTGTTACGAGACGTCCTGCCGGTGAGCTTAGCTCGCAAAGGCGGCCCAATTAATCCTGCCGCGGTGCTCTTCATTGAGTGTCGAGGTGGGCCGGCACGTTTTCTTTGAACAAATTAGAGTGCTTAAAGCAGGCTAAAATTTCGCCTGAATACTGTGTGCATGGAATAATAGAATAGGACCTTGGTTCTATTTTGTTGGTTTTCGGAACTCCGAGGTAATGATTAATAGGACCGGATGGAGGCATTCGTATTGCGACGTTACACGTGAAATTCTTGGATCGTCGCAAGACGGACAGAAGCGAAAGCATTTGGCAAAAACGCTTTCATTGATCAGCTATGACTCTCTTAATAGGACTTATATATCCAACCGAGGGTAAACGGCAGGAGTAGCTATGACTCTCTTGATGAGACCCATATATCCAACCAAGGGTAAACGGCGGGAGTAGCTATGACTCTCTCAATAGGACCCATATATCCAACCGAGGCATTTGACTACCTTAAGAGAGTCATAGTTGATAGGACCCATATATCCAACCAAGGGTAAACGGCGGGAGTAGCTATGACTCTCTCAATAGGACCCATATATCCAACCGAGGGTAAACGGCGGGAGTACTATGACTCTTTTAATAGGACCCATATATCCAACCGAGGGTAAACGGCGGGAGTAGCTATGACTTTCTCAATAGGACCCATATTTCCAACCGAGGCATTTGGCTACCTTAAGAGAGTCACAAAATCCCTAGAGAAATCCCTAAAAAATCCCTAGAAAAAAGTAACAGACGCGAATTGTGAAAAAAAAATCCTAAAAAAATTCCCTACAAAGAAAATCAAAAGTGACTGCCGCGAATTGTGAAAAAAATCCCTAAAAAAAAATCCCTACAAAGAAAATCAAAAGTGACTGCCAGGAATTGTGAAAAAAATCCCTACAAAAATCCCTAGAAAAAAGAAACAGACGCAAATTGTGAAAAATCCTAAAAAAATCCCTAAAAAGAAAATTAAAAGTAACTGCCGCGGATTGTAAAACAAAATTCCCTAGAAAACCCCTAGAAAAAATCCCTAAAAAAATCCCCAGGAAAAAGTAACTGCCGCGAATTGTAAAACAGAATTCCCTAGAAAATTTTCCAAAAAATCCCCAAAAAGTTCCCGAGGAAAAAGTAACTGCCGCGAAATGTGAAACAAAATTCCCTAGAAAAAAACCCTGTAAAATTTTCCAAAAAACCCTAAAAAATCTGAAAAATTCCCTAGGAAAAAGTAACTGCCGCGAATTGTTAAACAAAATTCCCTAGAAAAAATCCCTATGAAAAAGTAACTGCCGCGAATTGTAAAACAAAATTCCCTAGAAAAACCCTGGAAAATTCCCTAGGAAAAGTAACTGCCGCGAATTGTAAAACAAAATTCCCTAGAAAAAACCCTAGAAAATTTTCCAAAAAAAAACCTAAAAAATCTAAAAAATTCCCTAGGAAAAAGTAACTGCCGCGAATTGTAAAACAAAATTCCCTAGAAAAAAACTCTGTAAAATTTTCCAAAAAACCCTAAAAAATCTGAAAAATTCCCTAGGAAAAAGTAACTGCCGCGAATTGTTAAACAAAATTCCCTAGAAAAAATCCCTATGAAAAAGTAACTGCCGCGAATTGTAAAACAAAATTCCCTAGAAAAACCCTGGAAAAATTCCCTAGGAAAAGTAACTGCCGCGAATTGTAAAGCAAAATTCCCTAGAAAAAACCCTAGAAAATTTTCCAAAAAAAAACCTAAAAAATCTAAAAAATTCCCTAGGAAAAAATAACTGCCGCGAATTGTAAAACAAAATTCCCTATAAAAACCCTAGAAAAAATCCCTTAAAAAATCTCAATGAAAAAGTAACTGCCGCGAATTGTAAAACAAAATTCCCTAGAAAAACCCTAGTAAAAATCCCTAAAAAAATCCCTATGGGACTCATCCGAGGCCCCGTAATCGGAATGAGTACACTCTAAACCCTTTAACGAGGATCAATTGGAGGGCAAGTCTGGTGCCAGCAGCCGCGGTAATTCCAGCTCCAATAGCGTATATTAAAGTTGTTGCGGTTAAAAAGCTCGTAGTCGAATTTGTGTCTCGTGCCGCTGGTTCATCGTTCGCGGTGTTAACTGGCGTGTTACGAGACGTCATGCCGGTGGGCTTAGCTCGCAAGGGCGGCCCAATTAATCCTGCCGCGGTGCTCTTCATTGAGTGTCGAGGTGGGCCGGCACGTTTACTTTGAACAAATTAGAGTGCTTAAAGCAGGCTAAAATTTCGCCTGAATACTGTGTGCATGGAATAATAGAATAGGACCTCGGTTCTATTTTGTTGGTTTTCGGAACTCCGAGGTAATGATTAATAGGAACGGATGGGGGCATTCGTATTGCGACGTTAGAGGTGAAATTCTTGGATCGTCGCAAGACGGACAGAAGCGAAAGCATTTGCCAAAAACGCTTTCATTGATCAAGAACGAAAGTTAGAGGTTCCAAGGCGACTTAACCCGCCCCGACTATGGTTCTAACCTTAAACTATGCCAGCTAGCTCTCTGTCGACGTTCCTCCGATGACTCGACAGGTAGCTTCCGGGAAACCAAAGCTTTTGGGTTCCGGGGGAAGTATGGTTGCAAAGCTGAAACTTGAAGGAATTGACGGAAGGGCACCACCAGGAGTGGAGCCTGTGTCTTAATTTGACACAACACGGGAAACCTCACCAGGCCCAGACACTGGAAGGATTGACAGATTGAGAGCTCTTTCTTGATTCAGTGGGTGGTGGTGCATGGCCGTTCTTAGTTGGTGGAGCGATTTGTCTGGTTAATTCCGATAACAAACGAGACTCTAGCCTGCTAACTAGGCGTATTTTGACATCCTAAAGGTCCGTCAGCTTGGGGTTTAGTTCTAGCCTTAAACAATGCCAGATAGCTCACTGTCGACGTTCCTTCGATGACTCGATAGGAAGCTTCCGGAATACCAAATCTTTTGGGTTTCGGGAAAGGCATGGATCTGCTTTCTGTTTTTTGGGGACTATAGTTCTACTGGAACTCTTTCCCCATTGGCTATCTGATTCACCCAGTAAGGGGCAGAAGAATTTCCTCATTTGATTATTCTACGAGCTTGTAGAAAAATCAACAAATGCCATGAAGAGAATAAGGAGAGTAACGATGAGTTTTTCAAAGTGTTACAATGAAATACGAAAAACGGCTTCAGTTTTTTTTACATCTTGGTGACGTGATTATTTCACGGGGGACACATCTTACTATTACATTTTGGGGTCTTCATGGTAACAGATGCAGGATGATAACTGTAATACAGGGGTAATTTAATTGAACAGCTCTTGATATTAATTCCGTAACCAGTAGTAAAATTTAAATAAAAATGTGAACATATTGTTATGTGTTACATATTTCGTGTAGATTTGTATTCAAAAATAAAAAATACATCATTCCATTTGAGATTTGAAAGTTACCCCTTAAGAGACAAATGTGAAAAAATATCGTAAAATGTAAAATTATCACGTCACCAAAATGTAAAAACAGATTGAAGCCGTTTTTAACATATTGCATTGTAACAACTTTAAAAAGTCATCCTGTATAAGTATCTCGAAAGAAAAATGTTTATTTCCAAGACTTCTTAATTATCAAGGCGTGGCAAAGGGAAAATGGAAATTTTTGATCAATGAGATCAAAATCTACGGGTGGGTCACGCGAAAATTAGTACCTCTTATAACTAAGTTATCTTTCGAGCTACGAGAAATCGTGACAATACAAACATTGTAGGTATCATTAAATAACTTTATACTGCTATATCCAAAAATCAATTGAAGTTCGCGTTCCAAAAATATGAAGCCAACCTACGTTTTTTTAAATGGAAGCCCCTGTATATAACTACATATTCAGAAAGCCCTCATTTTTCTGATTTCAAAAGTATATAGTTTTATGCCCTTCTGATAAGCCAAAATATCGAAGTTTTAAATTTATATTTATGTCGTCATAGTATAGGCTGAGAAATTGTTATATTTTGAACTGTTACCTTGTTGTCACAAAAGTGAAATTTAAATTATTGAATCAAGTCTAAAGTTTAACGTAGATGATGGAATTAATGAAAAGGCTCCCCATATTATTCTCCTCTTTTTTCTATGCTCAGTCTCTTTTCTGAATTTCTCGATGTGTCTGCTACCAAATCGATGTCATGAATATGTCGATCAAATACTTTTGTCTTCATCTCTTGAATGATTTCCATTCTGCCACCATAAAACTATTTTTTTAAATATCCCCACGAAAACGTATCTGGAGGTGTGAGGTCAGGGCTATTTGGAGGCAATTCTATTGTTCCCCTTGTTCCCACATATTCCTCATACACTTTTTTTTGTGTTAGTGTATCGTGATGACGGATGCTTCTAGACACTTTCGTTTATTCATCGGTTGATTCAAAATATTCAAATTTGAAACTGAAATATTTTTTAAATGGCTCATCAAAAAGGCATCAAACTATATATTTTTGAAAACAGAAAAATGAGCTCATTCTGAATATGTGATAATATCCATTCAGAAAAACGTATGCTTGCTTCATATATTCGGAACGTGAACTTCAATAATTGTTTTTCTGATATAGCAGTAAGAAGTTATTTGATGACACCAACAATATTTGTCTCCACATTATTTCTCGGAACTTGAAAGATAGAAAAGTTATAAGAGGTTCTAATTTTCGCAAGACTTAGTCAACAATTGGAAATTTTTATTTAAGGGTTTTTGTTCAATGTGACCAAAGTTTAGCCAAAATCGGACCTTTTCATTATAGGTTATTTATTATAGATTATAGATTATAGATCTAGTGAAGGAGGTGGAGGAATGTAGGAGATACACATGCATCATGATCATTGATCATGCATACATTGTTGACAGCTGAGTGATGGTGCCAAAAGTCATATAAAGTGTGTTTGAATTTTTGTGTTTTTTTCAAGTTTCGAACCAAAGGGTTTTTATGAATGAGAATGGTTCTTTTGAGTCTAAAGTAACTATTTAGAATTTTAAATTGAACTGTTTGGACTTTTTAATCTTGATGCAAATCCAAGTTACGAATACGCACTAAAGAGTTCCTTCAAGTTAACGCAAAAATTTATTTTGATAGATCTGAAGTTTTTTGACGTCTAAATTTGATCAACCCAGTGCGTAGGTAAGTTTTGAAATAATTACCGTATTGAATGAAAAGATTCTATTCCTGATATTCAATTTGCTGCTTCTCTTGAAGGGAGGATACAGTGCACCAAAAGTCTCATTATACATGTAACTTTCAAGACAACTTGGGAGTAATAGTGACCCCCAAATACTTGAGACTCATGTTCCAAGCTTAACCGGAGTAGCACAATTCCTATTTTCAAAAATAACAGCTTGCGTCTTTTCTTGATTAAGTCTTAAGTCCCTTATCTTTCATTCGTTAAACTAGTCCACAAGGCGATTCAAATGATTCTGCAATCGATTCCTAACAACAATATGACTCTTGTGCGTAGACACCAGGATAGTGTCATCTGCAAAAAGAAATAGATTTGTCTTTGAATCCGGAGGAATATCAGCAGTAAAGATATTGTACAAAAAACGTGAAAAGACTGAGCCTTGCGAAACGCGAAAAGACCGATTGCTTAGAAAACTTCTTATTCCACATCGAAAGACACAATCCCAGAAACTTTTCCAGACTGTATTCCTCGAGTGAGGCCCTCAACCAACCTGACAATCTGGAATTCTGTGTCAAGACTTTCCCCAAGACCAAATTGGAATTTTGGAACGACTTCAAGATTATCCGACTGAATTTTAATTTTATGCAAAATAAATTTTTACCAAAAAAGTTTGCCAACTCATGAAAATAGTGGAATTGGACGATAATTTGACGCGGCAGACAAATCTTCTCCCTTCTTTGGAATGAGGATAACATTGGCCATTTTCCATGCATCAGGAGAATAGTTTAACCTCAGGCAACAATTGAATATCCTTGCCAGAAATGTGATGTAGTTCAATGGTGGCCGTTTGTAAATTGTCAGTAATGTTGCCAGTTTAATAAATTTCTTTTTTGTTGGTCAGTGGTACATCATCAAAATTTGTATTGTTGCACAGGTCCTGAAATCTTCGAAAATTAGTGAACTCTTTTCGGTGCCCCATCTTCTCGACTTCTACCTGACTCAAAATGATCTCCGATGGGTTGTGATCTGATAAACTTCTAACGAACTTTTAACAGACAAATCAGAATGGCAGTATCTCCTCCTGTTTTCACCAAGTATCGGCCGTTTTTAAACGTGGTTGAAGAGTTATTACACAGATTTTGGTGCACAGTGAAATATCTTCTTATTGTTGAGTGAAACATATTTTATCTTTTTTTTTATGAGTATTCGAATTTCAATTAGCCTCGGAGCCAACCGACTCACACCCTGAACAACCGATGCTCTTTGCATTAGCTGGAAACTCGTCTGAATTTTATTCTCACGAATAAAATTCGGAATTTCTACGCAATATTACCAATTCGCAGCATGTGGCCCCTCATAATGGCAGCACACCAGAAAAGAGTTCCAGGAATTCGGATAGTTCCTATAAAAATGTGGTCCAGCACTCTTGTGGCATCGCTTCTACAGGAACTGAGCGAATGCCCAAAAGCCTAACAATTATTGTGACATTGAAGAAGATATTCAGGCTGTACATTCTGCTTGCCCACCTGAATTTGCAGATGGAGAAGATTGGTTTCGCCAAGGAGCCTGCTAACAGACTCCTTGTCAATAAGAACCTTCAAGATGCTAGAATTGTACTGCCTCTTAGCACCTTTCATAATCCAGAATATACTAGTGGGATTGTATCCGCGCTCCAACGAAGTGTTCTTGATATCATCAATATGGATTGAACAATTCAATCCACGAATGACTAAATTAGCTCATTTTCGAAGAAACGTGTAGGATATTTGAGATTATTTGCTTTAAATAATCTCCCTGTATTGGTCGATAGATACCGACGCTCTCTGAATTCGAAGACTGTGACGGTTGTTCCTGATATTTCCTGATGGGATGGTTATACTTTTGGCCGTCAACAACTGGTAGACCTTGGGATGTGAGGACTACAGACGGTACACGACCATTTTCCAGCTCATTAACTTGTTTATTTACAAAATTTTGACAACTGTCGTCAGATTGAGTGCGTTCATGCAGAGATAACCTTCATTGGGGCCTCCGGAATTTGGGGTTCACAAGCCCCATTATTAGGGTGCAGAGCCCTTAAATGGGGCTCATGAACTTCAGAATTTACATTCGGTATAACCTTCAAAGGAGGAAATGCCACAGATTGATTAGATCCAGATATTTCAAATTCGCATTTTCTTTGTCCAATTCAGCAACCAATTTTTGTAGCTCTGCATTGGCTTTCATTGTAACAAGAAGCTTGGCTTTGATTTCTACTAGTTCATTACTGAATGATTCAAGATCGTTCATCTTGGGAGATTTTTTGACAGATGGTGACACCGACCTATCCTTCGATTCACTTGCCTTTTGGGACGTGTGAATCGTGACAGAGACCTTCCCATTACCAACAGAGTAGACTTTGTTTTCCCTTTTGAAGCTATTGACATTTTTAAAACATGGAATAGAAATATTGCTATTATTAGATTAAGATAATTTCAAGGAAAGGGTAGGATTTTCACGAGGGGCAAAAGTTTTTTTTTTATGTTTATATGGTTTTTGTGCGTGTGGGATGGTATTGATTTTGTTTTTGCAGTGGTGTAAGATCCAGTGGGTTTAATTTGCAAAAAAGTTGGACAAAAGTTTTTTTTTTATGTTTATATGGTTTTTTTGCGTGTGGGATAGTATTGATTTTGATTGTTTTGTGTTACCGGCTCTAAGGTGAGTAGGTTATTATTGCATATTGATTAAACACATATACTAGTGTTACTGGCTCTAAGGTAAGTAGGTTATTATTGCATATTAATCACACACATATACTAGTGTTACTGGGTCTAAGGTAAGTAGGTTATTATAATAATAATAATAATAATAATAATAATAATCGTTTATTTAGCAAATGCTATAAAATTTACAAATTTCAATAATCATCAATCCAAAAATATGCCATGTTGAAGAGTAGTAAAAAGTTTTTATATAAACAAAAAAAAAAACAATAAACGCAAATAAACATAAACAGGTGTACACTAGTTTAAAACTGCTAGGAGGTGTTTTTAAAAGCTAGAAATATCATCACAATTTTTAATATCACTTGCTAGTTTATTATAATCTATAAATCCTTTGAAAAATGAACTGTTTTTCGTTTTACTAAGTCGAGTAGTATCCACATAAAAGTCCCTGCCACTACGCGTATTATACTCATGTATTTCACTGACTAGCTTTATTTCTCTATTAAGGTAATCAGGTAGTAAACCCATTTTCATTTTAAATATTACTATGAATGTTCTATACATAACAACTTGTTTCACATTCAGTAACTGTAATGTAGTTAACATTAACTTGCTAGGTGTATATATGTTACATTTCAAAATAGATCGAAAAGCACGATTTTGGATTTTTTGCAGCAATTTGAACTTTTCTTGTGTTATGGAAAACAACATTGTCGCGCAATAGTCTAGGTGAGGAGCAATTATTGATTTGTAGAATGATAATTTGATATCCATGCTGAGGTTTTTTCCTATCCTTTGTAAGAAATACACTTTTCTGGACATCTTAGCAGCTACGTAATCAGCGTGTTTATCAAATTTCAATGTTTCGTCCAAAATGACTCCAAGATATTATTGCATATTGATTACACGGTTTTTATCCGAATCACATATACACTAGTGCTAATGTATTTAAAGTAGGTGTGTGTGTGTGTGATTAATGCATGTTGATAAGACGACACTCTGTAAAAAAAAAATCCTAAAAAAATTGAAAGTGACTACCGCGAATTGTAAAAAAAATTCCCTTAAAAAAATCCTTGAAAAAAATAGCTGCCGCGATTTGTCAAAAAATCCTTCAAAAAATCTTTAAAAAAATGACTTAAAAAAAATTATCCGAAAAATTTTATACATAAAAAATAAAAAGTGACTGCCGCGAATTGTAAAAAAATTCACTTAAAAATTCCCTAAAAAAAATTAAAAGTGATAGCCGCGAATTGGACAAAAATCCCTGAAAAATTTCCTTAAAAATCCCAAAAAAATCCCTACTAACCCAAACTAACCCAATCAAACCAAACCGACCAAAACCTGACCCAAACTTATTCAAACTAACCAAACCAAAACTAACCCAAACTTATTCAAACTAACCCAAACCAAAACTAACCCAAACTTATTCTAACTAACCCAATCTAACCAAACCGACCCAAACTTATTCAAACTAACCCAAACTTATTCTAACTAACCCAATCTAACCAAACCGACCCAAACTTATTCAAACTAACCCAAACCAACCCAAACTTAACCGAGGGTAAACGGCGGGAGTAGCTATGACTCTCTTAATAGGACCCATATATTGTCACGTAAGGTGTTGGACTGGGTCTTCGGCTGGACCACAACACCTGTCGTGCTCTAGGGAACGTAGCTGGGCTGAACAGTAGAGATACTCCGTATAGGCAACTTCCATTTATTATCGTCCATGGTACATCTCATCTATCCTCACCATAACACTAGGAGGAGCATGTTCTTTGGGGCTGAGAGGGGTTACACTACTCAGGGTGAGAGGGATTACACTACTCACAATGGAGAGTAGTTGGCTAAGCCAACCACTGACCATAATCTCGCTGAACGTGTCTATTTATAGCAACAAAACTGCTCGCTCAGCGATTTTACCAGTGGCAAATTGGGTAGATTTACACCAAGTATATTTGCCTCCAGTACTATTGTGACATATGCCCTCACCCCGTGAGCATTGGACCCCAATGCCAGAAGAGAACATGCTTCATCCCTTACAAAAAAAACTTAAAAACTATTAACAAATTTTGTGGCCAAAATCTCTTGCTCCGGTCCTGCCATCCATCCGTTTAGTTTTCCCAAACCCTGGCCTGTGGTACTGCACCGTCGTGCGTTCAACGCTTGTTCACTGCTAATAGTGCTGATGCTTGCGTTTGCAAAAAATTGTTGGCCAGCCGATCTTCCTTGACCTCGTTAATAGTTGCCTATCACAGGGTGTGTATATGGTCCCCTTACTCAGTTCAGAGGGCCGGTATCCCTGTAATATGGCTGAAGGTTGTGGATTCCTGGCCGGTTTCGTGTTTTGCAGTTGGATGGTTGTGGGGACCGGTAGCCGTTATATGAAAAACAGAAAGTCTATATAAGTACATCATCCTTTACAGGTCAAAACATAATATCAACAACATCTCAACATAAACAATAACATCTCATATTAAAATCGTAAACATATACCCCCTAAATTCTTATCTATATCAACTCATCATGAGGGACGGCAATAGGCGAAAGTATTATCCTGTCCACCATGTACATTCGGCAGTATGTAACGTATCCGATTGCGCTCTCTCTTAATCCCTGCTTGAATGGACCGCGTCCGTAGCAAGTTGAATGGGCCGACATCCTATCGGTCTCTTGCTCTCCAGCTCGGCTATCGTCAGCAAATAGGATCTCCTTTCCTTGGCTCTGTGCACCGTCTCGTGGGTCAGGCCACCATAACACTGGAGGAACGGACTGTCGATCCCTTTGTATGCATTCAATGCCTCGCCGACATATTCCAAACAGTAGACACACCAGGACTAGAGACAGTGCCACACACTTTGACACAAAACTACTATCGTGTCGACGCCGATCTGGGACGCCTTGTGCCAATGGAGGATGGACGGTGGCCAGAGGCATCCATTGGTTTCTGTGGAACAACATGTAAATGAGAGCGATCAAAAGTACCATGCTCCAAATCATCAGGACCCGACTCTCTTCAGGCCCACTACAACTATCGATGAGGGCTTCCATCTCCCATCCCTTGATGACTCCCTTGAACACTTCCGTTCAGATCGACGCTCGAAGCTTGGAGCGTCCAGCTCTGGTCCAGGCAGTCATCAAACCAAATTTCTTCTCGGGCCTTCCTGTACTCTACTTGGCAGCGGGGGTGATCGTTGGCGCCTCCACCAAATGTCACGTAAGGTGTTGGACTGGGTCTTCGGCTGGACCACAACACCTGTCGTGCTCTAGGGAACGTAGCTGGGCTGAACAGTAGAGATACTCCGTATAGGCAACTTCCATTTATTATCGTCCATGGTACATCTCATCTATCCTCACCATAACACTAGGAGGAGCATGTTCTTTGGGGCTGAGAGGGGTTACACTACTCAGGGTGAGAGGGATTACACTACTCACAATGGAGAGTAGTTGGCTAAGCCAACCACTGACCATAATCTCGCTGAACGTGTCTATTTATAGCAACAAAACTGCTCGCTCAGCGATTTTACCAGTGGCAAATTGGGTAGATTTACACCAAGTATATTTGCCTCCAGTACTATTGTGACAATATCCAACCGAGGATAAACGGCGGGAGTAGCTATGACTCTCTTAATAGAACCCATATATCCAACCGTATAGCGTATATTAAAGTTGTTGCGGTTAAAAAGCTCGTAGTCGAATTTGTGTCTCGTGCCGCTGGTTCATCGTCCGCGGTGTTAACTGGCGTGTTACGAGACGTCCTGCCGGTGAGCTTAGCTCGCAAAGGCGGCCCAATTAATCCTGCCGCGGTGCTCTTCATTGAGTGTCGAGGTGGGCCGGCACGTTTACTTTGAACAAATTAGAGTGCTTAAAGCAGGCTAAAATTTCGCCTGAATACTGTGTGCATGGAATAATAGAATAGGACCTTGGTTCTATTTTGTTGGTTTTCGGAACTCCGAGGTAATGATTAATAGGACCGGATGGAGGCATTCGTATTGCGACGTTACTCGTGAAATTCTTGGATCGTCGCAAGACGGACAGAAGCGAAAGCATTTGGCAAAAACGCTTTCATTGATCAGCTATGACTCTCTTAATAGGACTCATATATCCAACCGAGGGTAAACGGCAGGAGTAGCTATGACTCTCTTGATGAGACCCATATATCCAAACGAGGGTAAACGGCGGGAGTAGCTATGACTCTCTTAATAGGACCCATATATCCAACCGAGGCATTTGGCTACCTTAAGAGAGTCATAGTTGATAGGACCCATATATCCAACCAAGGGTAAACGGCGGGAGTAGCTATGACTCTCTCAATAGGACCCATATATCCAACCGAGGGTAAACGGCGGGAGTAGCTATGACTCTTTTAATAGGACCCATATATCCAACCGAGGGTAAACGGCGGGAGTAGCTATGACTTTCTTAATAGGACCCATATTTCCAACCGAGGCATTTGGCTACCTTAAGAGAGTCACAAAATCCCTAGAGAAATCCCTAAAAAATCCCTAGAAAAAAGTAACAGACGCGAATTGTGAAAAAAAATTCCAAAAAAAATTCCCCACAAAGAAAATCAAAAGTGACTGCCGCGAATTGTAAAAAAAATCCTTAAAAAAATTCCCTACAAAGAAAATCAAAAGTGACTGCCAGGAATTGTGAAAAAAATCCCTACAAAAATCCCTAGATAAAAAAAACAGACGCAAATTGTGAAAAATCCTAAAAAATTCCCTAAAAAGAAAATTAAAAGTAACTGCCGCGGATTGTAAAACAAAATTCCCTAGAAAACCCCTAGAAAAAATCCCTAAAAAAATCCCCAGGAAAAAGTAACTGCCGCGAATTGTAAAACAGAATTCCCTAGAAAATTTTCCGAAAAATCCCTAAAAAGTTCCCTAGGAAAAAGTAACTGCCGCGAATTGTAAAACAAAATTCCCTAGAAAAAAACCCTGTAAAATTTTCCAAAAAACCCTAAAAAATCTTAAAAATTCCCTAGGAAAAAGTAACTGCCGCGAATTGTTAAACAAAATTCCCTAGAAAAAATCCCTATGAAAAAGTAACTGCCGCGAATTGTAAAACAAAATTCCCTAGAAAAACCCTGGAAAAATTCCCTAGGAAAAGTAACTGCCGCGAATTGTAAAACAAAATTCCCTAGAAAAAACCCTAGAAAATTTTCCAAGAAAAAACCTAAAAAATCTAAAAAATTCCCTAGGAAAAAGTAACTGCCGCGAATTGTAAAACAAAATTCCCCAGAAAAAAACTTTGTAAAATTTTCCAAAAAACCCTAAAAAATCTGAAAAATTCCCTAGGAAAAAGTAACTGCCGCGAATTGTTAAACAAAATTCCCTAGAAAAAATCCCTATGAAAAAGTAACTGCCGCGAATTGTAAAACAAAATTCCCTAGAAAAACCCTGGAAAAATTCCCTAGGAAAAGTAACTGCCGCGAATTGTAAAACAAAATTCCCTAGAAAAAACCCTAGAAAATTTTCCAAAAAAAAAACCTAAACAATCTAAAAAAATCCCTAGGAAAAAGTAACTGCCGCGAATTGTAAAACAAAATTCCCTAGAAAAAACCTTAGAAAATTTTCAAAAAAAAACCAAAAAAATCAAAAAAAAATCCCTAGGAAAAAATAACTGCCGCGAATTGTAAAACAAAATTCCCCATAAAAACCCTAGAAAAAAACCCTTAAAAAATCTCAATGAAAAAGTAACTGCCGCGAATTGTAAAACAAAATTCCCTAGAAAAACCCTAGAAAAAATCCCTAAAAAAATCCCTATGGGACTCATCCGAGGCCCCGTAATCGGAATGAGTACACTCTAAACCCTTTAACGAGGATCAATTGGAGGGCAAGTCTGGTGCCAGCAGCCGCGGTAATTCCAGCTCCAATAGCGTATATTAAAGTTGTTGCGGTTAAAAAGCTCGTAGTCGAATTTGTGTCTCGTGCCGCTGGTTCATCGTCCGCGGTGTTAACTGGCGTGTTACGAGACGTCATGCCGGTGGGCTTAGCTCGCAAAGGCGGCCCAATTAATCCTGCCGCGGTGCTCTTCATTGAGTGTCGAGGTGGGCCGGCACGTTTACTTTGAACAAATTAGAGTGCTTAAAGCAGGCTAAAATTTCGCCTGAATACTGTGTGCATGGAATAATAGAATAGGACCTCGGTTCTATTTTGTTGGTTTTCGGAACTCCGAGGTAATGATTAATAGGAACGGATGGGGGCATTCGTATTGCGATGTTTGAGGTGAAATTCTTGGATCGTCGCAAGACGGACAGAAGCGAAAGCATTTGCCAAAAACGCTTTCATTGATCAAGAACGAAAGTTAGAGGTTCCAAGGCGACTTAACCCGCCCCGACTATGGTTCTAACCTTAAACTATGCCAGCTAGCTCTCTGTCGACGTTCCTCCGATGACTCGACAGGTAGCTTCCGGGAAACCAAAGCTTTTGGGTTCCGGGGGAAGTATGGTTGCAAAGCTGAAACTTAAAGGAATTGACGGAAGGGCACCACCAGGAGTGGAGCCTGCGGCTTAATTTGACACAACACGGGAAACCTCACCAGGCCCAGACACTGGAAGGATTGACAGATTGAGAGCTCTTTCTTGATTCAGTGGGTGGTGGTGCATGGCCGTTCTTAGTTGGTGGAGCGATTTGTCTGGTTAATTCCGATAACAAACGAGACTCTAGCCTGCTAACTAGGCGTATTTTGACATCCTAAAGGTCCGTCAGCTCGGGGTTTAGTCTAACCTTAAACGATGCCAGGTAGCTCTCTGGAAGACGTTCCGGAGATCGCTCCGATTTTGATGAAACTTGGTGGAGGTAAACTTTGAAGTGTCCTGAATTTTTTGCGGAGGGTGGTTGGGAGGTCTGACTTTGACCTTGAAAATAGCAAGGTCAAACGTGCGGGCTTTAATAAAAAGTTTTTCCTTTGCTGGAATTCGGCCGCGTTTGCATGGTTGACCTTCGTATAGGTCTAACTTAAGTTATGGTGGAAGTTGCGCGCATGCGCAAAAGCTCTGTTGCGCTGCACAGTGCGCCAAAGGGGAAAATTTGATTTGGAGCTAGCTTTGTTATTTTTCGGTCGATTTTCTTGAGATTTCGCCCAGGGCTACTAGAGATGGAGAGGATTTCAAAAAAAAATAGTTTGCGCATACACAATCGCGGCAATTGCTCTAAAATGGCTATTTAAAAAATGAGGGGTCCCAGGGAATTTTTCGATCGGTGCCAAAAGTTCCATAGGTCTTCATTTTTTAAAGCCAAACAAATCTGCCAAGTCGAAATTTTGACACGGACCACTGTGTGACCTGTAGGTGAAGACAACCGTCATTTTTGAAAAATTTTATTTTTTTTTTCTGCGCAAACCTAACCTTGCACTGCGCCTTGACGTCCTGAAGATGCTCATGTTTTTTTTTTCTCTATCTCAAACCGTTTCGGAGATAAGTTGATTTAACTGTTTCCTAACCACCGCAGGTAGTGTTTTCGACTTTTTGATTATGCAGTGGGCCAAGTTTCAAAAAAAGTAGGTTAATATTGGGAAAATGATTGTTTATGACCGTTTTTGCGGGTTTGCGTGCGCGAATGTGATGATTTTGTTTTTGCAATGTGTAGAGGGTTAAATTTCCGACAAAGTGGGACAAGATCCAGTGGGTTAAATTTGCAAAAAGGCTGGACAAAAGTCTTTTTTTTGTTGTTTTTTAGGATTTTAGCGTGTTTGTGTGCCAGATAGCATTGATTTCGTTATGGCAAAGTGTAGTGTGTTGAATTTTCGACAAATAGGGATATGGTACAGTGGGTTAAATTTGCATCAAGGTTGGACAAAAGTCTATTTTTGTTGTTTATTTGATATTTAGTGTGTTTGCGTGTGGGTTAGCATTGATTTTGTTTTTACAAATTGTAGTGGGTTGAATTTTCGACAAAGTGGGTTACGGTCCAGTGGGTTAAATTTGCATCAAGGTTGGACAAAATTATTTTTTTGTTTTCTATTTGGTTTTTAGCCTGTTTGCGTGATTGATAGCAATAAATTTGATTTGTAATGAGTAGTGGGTTGAATTTCCTACAAAGTGGGATATGTTCCAGTGGGTTGAATTTGCAAAAAGGTTGGACAAAAATCTCTTTTATGTTGCTTATTAGGTTTTTTTGCGTGTGGCATAGTATTGATTTTGTTTTTGCAGGGATGTAAGATCCAGTGGGTTGAATTTAAAAAAGGTTGGACAAAAGTTTTTCTTTTGTTGTTTATATGGTTTTTGTGCGTGTGGGATGGTATTGATTTTGTTTTTGCAGTGGTGTAGGATCCAGTGGGTCGAATTTGTAAAAAGGTTGGACAAATTTTTTTTTTATGTTAATATGGTTTTTTTGCGTGTGGGATAGTATTGATTTTGTTTTTGCAGTGGTGTAAGATCCAGTGAGTTGAATTTGCGAAAAGGTTGGACAAAAGTTTTTTTTTATGTTTTTATGTTTTTTTTGCGTGTGGGATAGTATTGATTTAGTTTTTGCAGTTGTGTAAGATCCAGTGGGTTGAATTTGCGAAAAGGTTGGACAAAAGTTTTTTTTTATGTTTTTATGGTTTTTTTGCGTGTGGCATAGTATTGATTTTGTTTTTGCAGAGATGTAAGATCCAGTGGGTTGAATTTGCAAAAAGGTTGGACAAAAATCTATTTTATGTTGCATATTAGGTTTTTTTGCGTGTGGCATAGTATTGATTTTGTTTTTGCAGGGATGTAAGATCCAGTGGGTTGAATTTGCAAAAAGGTTGAACAAAAGTTTTTCTTTCGTTGTTAATATGGTCTTTTGCTTGTGGTATAGTATTGATTTTGTTTTTGCAGTGGTCTGAGATCCAGTGAGTTGAATTTGCAAAAAGGTTGGACAAAAGTTTTTTTTTTTATGTTTATATGGTTTTTGGGCGTGTGGGATGGTATTGATTTTGTTTTTGCAGTGGTGTAAGATCCAGTGGGTTGAATTTGCAAAAAAGTTGAACAAAAGTTTTTTTTATGTTTTTATGGTTTTTTGCGTGTGGGATAGTATTGATTTTGATTGTTTTGTGTTACCGGCTCTAAGGTGAGTAGGTTATTATTGCATATTGATTAAACACATATACTAGTGTTACTGGGTCTAAGGTAAGTAGGTTATTATTGCATATTGATTACACGGTTTTTATCCGAATCACATATACACTAGTGTTAATGTATTTAAAGTAGGTGTGTGTGTGTGATTAATGCATGTTGATAAGACGACACTCTGTAAAAAAAAATCCTAAAAAAATTGAAAGTGACTACCGCGAATTGTAAAAAAAATTCCCTTAAAAAAATCCTTGAAAAAAATAGCTGCCGCGATTTGTCAAAAAATCCTTTAAAAAATCTTTAAAAAAATGACTTGAAAAAAATTATCCGAAAAATTTTATACATAAAAAATAAAAAGTGACTGCCGCGAATTGTGAAAAAATTCCCTTAAAAATTCCCTAAAAAAAATTAAAAGTGATAGCCGCGAATTGGAAAAAAATCCCTGAAAAATTACCTTAAAAATCCCAAAAAAATCCCTACTAACCCAAACTAACCCAATCAAACCAAACCGACCAAAACCTGACCCAAACTTATTCAAACTAACCAAACCAAAACTAACCCAAACTTATTCAAACTAACCCAAAACAAAACTAACCCAAACTTATTCTAACTAACCCAATCTAACCAAACCGACCCAAACTTATTCAAACTAACCCAAACCAAAACTAACTCAAACTTATTCAAACTAACTCAATCTAACCAAACTAACCCAAACTTATTCAAAATAACCCAAACTTATTCTAACTAACCCAATCTAACCAAACCGATCCAAACTTATTCAAACTAACCCAAAGCAACCCAAACTTAACCGAGGGTAAACGGCGGGAGTAGCTATGACTCTCTTGATAGGACCCATATATCCAACCGAGGGTAAACGGCGGGAGTAGCTATGACTCTCTTAATAGGACCCATATATCCAACCGTATAGCGTATATTAAAGTTGTTGCGGTTAAAAAGCTCGTAGTCGAATTTGTGTCTCGTGCCGCTGGTTCATCGTCCGGGGTCATAGTTGATAGGAACCATATATCCAACCGAGGGTAAACGGCGGGAGTAGCTATGACTCTCTTAATAGGACCCATATATCCAACCGTATAGCGTATATTAAAGTTGTTGCGGTTAAAAAGCTCGTAGTCGAATTTGTGTCTCGTGCCGCTGGTTCATCGTCCGGGGTGTTAACTGGCGTGTTACGAGACGTCCTGCCGGTGAGCTTAGCTCGCAAAGGCGGCCCAATTAATCCTGCCGCGGTGCTCTTCATTGAGTGTCGAGGTGGGCCGGCACGTTTTCTTTGAACAAATTAGAGTGCTTAAAGCAGGCTAAAATTTCGCCTGAATACTGTGTGCATGGAATAATAGAATAGGACCTTGGTTCTATTTTGTTGGTTTTCGGAACTCCGAGGTAATGATTAATAGGACCGGATGGAGGCATTCGTATTGCGACGTTACTCGTGAAATTCTTGGATCGTCGCAAGACGGACAGAAGCGAAAGCATTTGGCAAAAACGCTTTCATTGATCAGCTATGACTCTCTTAATAGGACTCATATATCCAACCGAGGGTAAATAATAATAATAATAATAATGCGTTTATTTAGCAAATTTGCTATAAAAGAACATTGAAAATAAGTATAGACAAAATATAATAATAATAATAATAATAATATTCTTTATTTAGCATATAAAGCTACATACAAAAAACCAAATTAACAATGTTAAATACATGATATTATAATGAAAATTTCAATGTGTAAAATAAAATATAAAAAATTCGAACAAAAATGTGGAACAAACAATTAAAATTTGGACAACACATATTCCCTCAAAAGTCTTTTAAAACTTGTTAAATTATCACAGTGTTTGAGATTGCTCGGCATTTTATTAAAATCGGAAAGGCCTCTGTTTAATACTGAGTTATGTACCATTTGACTAGAATTACTACTATTAACTAAAATAAAATCATCACAGTTCCTAGTTTCATAAGTGTGTACATTCTTAAAACATTTAACTCTATCACAGATGTAGTTTGGTACAAGGCTATTTCTAATTTTATATATAAATAGGTTTATGTTAAAAATAATTTTTTGTTTGATGGACAACAAACCACTAACATTCAACATCAGATTAATTGGGGTGTACTTATTACATTTTAAAATTGTTCTCATCGCCCTGTTCTGTATTATTTGAAATTCGCCCACTTTAAAACTCGGCAGACTATATAATAAGGTAGTGCAAAATTCTAGGTGGGGAGCTGCGATGCTTTTATACAATAACAATTTTGAGTACATTGATAAATCTTTGCCCACTCTAGAAATAAATCCGACTTTTTGTGAATATTTTCTCATAATATAGTCAGCATGTGGTCGGAAACTCAATTCAGAATCTAGTATAACTCCCAAATACTTGATCTTATGTTCATAAATTAATCTCTCATTATTGATTACAACCTGCAAACTAGTAGGGTCAATTGATCTCAATTTATGCTTTTTCGCAAAAATACAAAATTTCGATTTAGCCGTATTTATGCTTAATTTGTTAATACAAAGCCAATTGAATAATTTGTTCAAGTCACTATTCATAGCGAACTGCATCTGACTCAAGTCATCCCCCACCACATACAACATGGTATCGTCCGCAAAAAGTTCAATTTTACAGTTCTCCGTAACACCAACAATGTCATTAATGTACAGCAAGAACAACAACGGACCCAAAACTGTTCCCTGTGGCACCCCGTGATGGGTTATCACTGAGTCAGAAACGCTTCCTCCAAATTTAACGACCTGTTTTCTATTTGTCAGATATGACTCGAACCAATTTAGAACAATGCCTACCATGCCAAGTTTCTTCAATTTGTTTAACAATATAAGCCTATCAATAGTTTCAAAGGCCCTCCTAAGGTCTAAAAATACAGCAAGCACATATTTATTACAGTCCACGTGGTTGAGGAAATCACTACATATACTAACAATCACAGATTCACATGAATGGCTCTGGCGGAAACCCGACTGATTAGACACCAAGATGTCATTCCTATCACAGTATTGTTGAATTTGATCCTTGACTTCAAGTTCCAAGAGTTTTTCATAGGTGGGTACGGTATTTATTGGTCTAAATTCGTCATGTCGTTTTGTATTTGTCACCTTTGGCACTGGAATTACAGTTGAGGTCTTCCAACTTTCAGGAAATATTCCCGTTGAAAGGGATGTATTAATAATGTCCATAAGACGATCTCCAACCACACAAAAAATATCCTTCAAAACACGGGTTGATATACCACTCTCGCCACCTCCAACATTTTTCATATTGCTGACATGTTTCCTCAGCTTCGACATTGTTACAGTCTCAAAAATGGAAAAGTCGGGATATCCACGGATTTCTGCGATACCATCCTCCATGTCCGTCGGTTTGGGTATAGTGGAGACAATTTCATCGACACTGTTTATGAAATAGTTATTAAATTTATCCGCTATCTCCATTTTATCTGTGCTTATTTCATTGCCAAATAGGATTTCATTTTGTACAGTTTTGTTTTTTTCTGGAAGTAAAGTTTTTAATTCTTTCCATATTTCCTTGGAGTTATTTTTATTTTGATCAATCACCTCTCTGTAGTAATTCTCCTTTGCTGATCTAATCTTGTTGACAACCAAATTGCGAACTTTTTTGTAATCTTTCCAACTCTGTGTACTTTTTTCATACACTGCCCTTGAATACCGTTGATCTCTTTCTTTCATCAATTGAACTATCTCGTGAGTAATCCAGTTTTTCTGGGAATATTTAATATTCAGACTTATTGCTTGTATGGGACACATTTTATCCAAAATATTACATACATTATTTATCAGTGTATTTGCCAAAATATTCACATCTACTATATTATTATTCCAGGAGGTATTTAGTATGGAGTTTTGTAATAATTCTGGGTTATAGTTACTCATAAGACGCTTGTTTACTACAGTTGTAGTATTTTTTTCCTTGTTTTTTTCAATATTTAATGATACAATAGAGTGATCACTTATTTTAGGGGTTAAGTGAACCACAGCATTCAAGAGTTTATTATCAGTGACGACATAATCAATCAATGTTCGACTTCTTTCGGTTATCCTTGTTGGAGCCTTCACAATTTGTGTAAAACCATTTGAATAGATGTTGTTTAATAGTTTGTCCCCATAGAATGAGCCTTTGAGAATGTCGAAATTAAAGTCCCCCATAATAATATTAGTGCCATTAAAATCACTAACCTTGTCCAAGTAACCAGCGAAGTATTCCAAAAACTGTGGGTTTTCCTGTTGGGGTGGGTGATACAGGACACTACACAACACCTTTATTCCATTCCAGACAGTCTGTATAGACAGTAACCATACATAGTTTTGAACACACTCAACAGTAACAAGTTTGTATTTGAAGTCCTCCCTCAGCAGTGCCATCACTCCTCCAGTTCGTGGATTTGAAGTCGTACATTGTTCGATGCTGTAACCACCAATTTTCAACTCACACAAGTCAATCTTCGATGTTATATGTGTCTCCGACAAAAAAACCATTTTTGGTTTCGTATCATTTATGAAAACGATGATATTGTCCTTGTTATTAAGGAAGCCTTGGCAGTTGAAATACACGATTCCGGAACTTAAGACAGTACTTGAATCTAATTGCTACTTATTAAATTTATTCCTTTGAATCTGTTCAAAACGTTTGAACACATCACAACGTTGCACATCCCAAACTACATGATCCGTTTTCAGATTCAATCCTTTTTTTTCATTTGACATCACACAATTTACACATTTGGATACATCACTCGTACAGTTTTTCATTTCGTGTTCACCACTACATTTGGGACATGTACTTTTTTCTTTGCAGTCCTTACTATAATGCCCGTATTTGCAACAATTATAACACCTCAATATGCCATAATCGTTATAAACTGCACAGCGATTCCATCCCACATTTAACTTGTCTCTGTTTATAATCACATTATATGTCTTCGAGTCAACTTCAAATATAACATTGAATCTATTATTAAAGACTCTAGTTTTACGAAGAATCTTCAATTTGAAATCTTTATCCTTATTGTCAATATTATTTTGTTTAGCAATTTTTTCGACAATAAGTTCATCTCCAATGTTGTAATCATTTTCATCCAGTCCCACAATTTTGATTCGATGTTCTTTGATCTTAGGTCGATCTACACAATAATCGCTCCCAAGTTTATTTTGGATCTGATGCTGAACGTCAACAATTTCCTTATCTCCGCTGCAATTCAAAACAAGGCCACCGGCTTTCGTTTGACGACCCATTGTTAATCCGATTCCTATTTCTACGGGATTCACTTTTTCTTTCAAATCTTGTTTTACCTGCGTGACATTTTTATTTGTCGATTTTTGTGTTACGAGTAAAATTTCATTCGGCTTTTTCACAACAGCAGAGTAGGTTTTGGACGGTAAAACGGTTTCTGTTTGTTTCATTTCCCTTAGGCGTACAATTTCTTCCTTCAAACTACGATTTTCGATTATCAAATCTTCCACCTTTTTATTCAATTCATCGGTATTTTTCACCAGCATTTCCAAGGTTGAACTTATTCCTTCAATAATATTTTGGTCCAAAGGAACGTCGTCGGTTCGGCTCCGTTTCCTCGCTCGATCAGGTTTGTTGTTGTCCATCTTAACCTCGTTTTGTGTATCACAGCACGCCTTACATTTCCAACTCGCTTTTCTCAAATGAAACCCTCTCTTCTCCAAATTTTCACACTTTCCGTGGTAGTATAGATTACACTTTACACACTGGATAGCCGATTCTATTTCTTCGAACGGTAATTTACAAATAAAACAGTGAATATCAGGACTGCTCGCTTCGGCAAACTCGTCAGCCGACATCGCGCGCTCTCTTATATCTAATATATCTGTAAATAAGTGATATATAAAAACAAATACATAAATACAATCAATAAAATAAAATCAATGGAAACATTTTTAAAATCGTTCTAAAATATATTGGCGGACAGTTCTCTTGAAAACGATCACATTATCACAGTCTTTGATTGTTGTTGGTAAACGGTTGAATTCCATTATCCCTTTGTAAAACAAAGTGCTTGATAGCCTTCTGGAATGGGACGTGTTGCTTAATATAAAATCATTTCGTTGGCGGGTTTCATAACTATGAATGTCTTTGAACAATTGTGTTTTAATACAGATATAGCGGGGCATTAAGTTCTTTCTAATTTTAAAAATAAATATAAACACGTTCAACACAATCTTTTGACGAACAGACAACATATTAAGTACATTTAACATAGATTTGATCGGCGTGTATTTATCACAGCGTAATATCACTCGCATCGCTCTATTGTGTATCCGTTGGAAGTTGTCCAGTATGTAATTGGGCATACTGTAAAATATAGTACTGCAAAATTCCAAGTGGGGAGCTGCTATGCTATTATATAGGAGTAGTTTGGTTTCCATGGAAAGATGTTTGCCAACTCTAGAGATAAAATTCACTTTTTTTGGAATATTTGTTAATAATATACTTCCCATGGGCGTGAAAATCTAGATGGCAGTCAAGTATGACCCCCAGGTATTTTATTGCTGTATCGTGCTGTATCTTCAATCCCTCTATCTTTATGTTCAAATCGTGGACTGCCACACTTGATAATCGCCTCTTCTTACCAAATAGAGAGAATTTACATTTAGATACATTAACACTCAGATGATTTTCACACAGCCAATCAGATATCAAAGCCAAATCCTCATTCATCATCTGTTGCATGTGATCTATATTTCTTCCGGATATGTACAACATCGTGTCATCAGCGAAAAGTTCAATTTTCACCAAATTGACGACTTTCACTAAATCATTAATATAGATCAGGAACAGTAATGGGCCCAGAATTGTTCCTTGTGGTACTCCGTGAGTCACTGTCATTGGAGACGAAAAGGCGTCTTTGTACTTCACACATTGTGTTCTTCCAGTCAAATATGATTCAAACCACTTCAGTACTTTGTCCCCGATTCCCAGATTTTCTAGTTTGGTCAAGAGAATCTTCCGATTGATGGTTTCGATGCTCTTCTGAAATCGAGGAAAACTGCTAACACGTAATTGTCGGAATCCAGCTCCTTCAAAAACTCATCACAAATATTGACGATCACAGTTTCACAGGAGTGCAATTGGCGAAATCCCGATTGGTTTGTAGAAAAAATATTACTCTCGTTACAAAATTCGAGTATCTGGTCCTTCACAATGGCTTCCAATAGTTTCTCATAGACAGGCACTGGTGAAACAATTGAACACTTCCATGATTTTGGGAAAACTCCATACGTTAACGATGTATTGATAATGTCCAGTACGCGATTTCCAGTAACACGAAAAGCATCCTTGAAAACCACGGACGATATTCCATCTCGTCCTCCTCCTGAGTTCTTCAATTTGTTGACATATGTTTTCATTTCAGCCATTGTAATTGGCCTGAATGAAGCAAAAGACGTTTGTGGAATCTGTGTTGGAGAAGAGGCCAGTAATGCGGTCTTTTTCGAGATCATTGAAACAACTTCGCTTATACTTTCAATAAAGTACACATTGAATGCATTCGCAATATCTTCACTATTTGAGAGATTTCCATGGTCAAATTGAACTTCGTTTGGTAGTGCCGGTGTTTTTTCGGGTAGCAATGTTTCAGATGCTTCCACAATTCTCGAGAATTTCGTTTGTTGCTGTCAATTTTTTCTTTGAAATACGAGTTTTTTGCCCTTCTGATGTCAGATACAATGGTATTTCGTAGATGTTTGTACTGTTCCCAAGCTTCTTGTGTCTTCACATGTGTTGCTCTCACATACAGTATGTCCCTTTGTCTCATTTTTTCTCTGATGGTTTGATTTATCCATTTCTTATCCAAGAATTGCTTTTCAATGGTGGTTGTAGTTATAGGGCAGATCTCGTTCAAAATTGTGGACAAAGTTTCGACAAAACATTCAGCCAGCACATCCACATCAATTACATTGGCATTCCACGTGGTATCCGTAATGCGGTTCTGGAAAATATCAGAGCTGTATCGGTTCATATTTCTTCTTGAAATTTCAATTGACTGCTTATAAACTACGCCTGTATCGATTTCAATAGTTAAGATATTGTGGTCACTTATTCTTGGTGTCATATGAACTTCATGGTGCAAATTTTTGTTGTTTGTAATGATGTAGTCGATCAGTGTTTTACTAGCGCTAGTGACTCGTGTTGGTTCTTTAACGATTTGTAAGAATCCGTTGTCCTGAATGATGTTCACAATTTTATCTCCATAATAAGATGGTTTTAGAAGGTCATAGTTGAAGTCCCCTGTGATAATAACTACACCGTCAAATTCACTCACTTTATCCAGATAGTCCACAAAAAAGTCCAAGAACAAGCCATCCTGCTTTTTTGGCGGATGATAAACAACACAATATAAATATTTAGATGAATGCACACTAACCTCGATAGAGAGCAGCCACAAATAGTTGTCCATAGTTATGTTGTCCTTGACTCGACATTTGATATCCTTTCGTACCATCGCCATTACACCTCCCGTTCTTCGGTTGTTGGTTAAGCACTGTTCCATCCTGTACCCTTCAACATGAAGCTCGTTTTCATACACTTCAGCCGACACATGAGTTTCTGATAGTAATACAATACTAGGTTGCCAATCATTAATGAGGGTCTCAATATTGTCCTTATTATTTAAAAATCCCTGGCAATTCAAATAAACTAGAACAGAGTTTAGTTCAGTATGTTTGTGTAATTGCTATTGGATGAACTTGTTTTTCTGCATCTGCTCCATTCTTTTAAAAGTTTCACAACTGACATCCCAGGTGGTGTGATCCGTTTTCAAACTAAGGCTATATTTATTGTTGGAAACAACACAATTTATACATTTAATCACATCACTATTACAATCCTTGATAGAGTGCTGCTGCTGGCTACACTTAGGACAACATTGAACATCTTTACAGTCTTTTTGCATATGTCCATATCTACAACAGTTAGAACAGCGCACAATTCCATATTCATTATAAACGCGACAGCGATTCCATCCAATATTCATCCTCGCTTTATCAATAAAATAGTCATACGTATTGGAATCCACTTCAAGAATTAAATTGAACTTTTTATTAATTACGTTGGTCTTTCTGAGAATTTTCATTTTTGTGTGTTCATTTATATTGAAATCATTTTGATTCTTGATTTTGTTAGTAATGGTTTCATCATCAAGACCATGCTCACTCTCAAACAGTCCCACTACCTTAATCCTTCGATCTAAAGTCTTTGGACGCTCCACTTTATAACCTTCACCAAGTTTCACTTGTATTTCAGTTTGAATATCAGTGATCTCTTTCTCGTTTCCACACGCCAATATCAATCCTCCACTCTTAGTTGGTCGACCCATAGTTACACCCGCTCCAATTTCCGACGGATTTACTTTCTGTAACAAGTCTTCTTTAATTTTCTTGACATTTTTATCTTCATTTTTCTGCTTTACTACGAGAATTTTGTTGTTTTTAGCTACTGTCGAATACGATGGTTTAATGGCTGATGCACTGGTTGATTGATTTTCTTTTTGCTCCTTCAAAAGTGAAATTTCCTTTTTCAGTTCAGCATTTTCGGTAATGAGAAAATCAACTTTGTTTTTCAACTCATCTTGTGACTTTAAAACGAGTTGTAGAACAGACATAATGCCTTCTGCATCCTTCAGGTCAATATATTCAACCCTACTCCTTTTTCTAGGTCTTTGACTATTCGTAGCTAAATCTTCACCTCCGTTTGGTTCTTCGCATTTCTTGCATTTCCAAGGGCTTTTACGCAAATGAAACCCACGCAAATCCACGTTTTCACATTTACTGTGATAATTGAATCCACATTCTGTACAAATAATTATAGATCTTGGATCATCAAAGCCTTTTTTACAGATGAAACATTCCTCCTTCAAATGCTTTTCGTTTCCATCCATTTGTGATCTCCAACTGTCCGAGCTCGAACCCAGGCCGCACGAGTGTTTACTGTTTTTGTTGCACCTCCTTATCAGCAGCGATTGTTACTATTTAATTCAAATAGGAGTATAAAACACAAACATCACACAATTCAGATAATCCAGTTTATCAGATATAGTCTTCAGTATTGCACTATGTGAAAATCGCGATTGTATACTTCTTTATACTATAAAAATACTTAAATATTCGGAGCGAAAGAAACATACGACCGATCACGACGACGTGAAAAACGGCAGGAGTAGCTATGACTCTCTTGATGAGACCCATATATCCAACCGAGTGTAAACGGCGGGAGTAGCTATGACTCTCTTAATAGGACCCATATATCCAACCGAGGCATTTGACTACCTTAAGAGAGTCATAGTTGATAGGACCCATATATCCAACCGAGAGTAAACGGCGGGAGTAGCTATGACTCTCTCAATAGGACCCATATATCCAACCGAGGGTAAACGGCGGGAGTACTATGACTCTTTTAATAGGACCCATATATCCAACCGAGAGTAAACGGCGGGAGTAGCTATGACTCTCTCAATAGGACCCATATATCCAACCGAGGGTAAACGGCGGGAGTACTATGACTCTTTTAATAGGACCCATATATCCAACCGAGGGTAAACGGCGGGAGTAGCTATGACTTTCTCAATAGGACCCATATTTCCAACCAAGGCATTTCGCTACCTTAAGAGAGTCACAAAATCCCTAGAGAAATCCCTAAAAAATCCCTAGAAAAAAGTAACAGACGCGAATTATGAAAAAAAACTCCTAAAAAAATTCCCTACAAAGAAAATCAAAAGTGACTGCCGCGAATTGTTAAAAAAACCCCTAAAAAAAATCCCTACAAAGAAAATCAAAAGTGACTGCCAGGAATTGTGAAAAAAATCCCTACAAAAATCCCTAGAAAAAAGAAACAGACGCAAATTGTGAAAAATCCTAAAAAAATCCCTAAAAAGAAAATTAAAAGTAACTGCCGCGGATTGTAAAACAAAATTCCCTAGAAAACCCCTAGAAAAAATCCCTAAAAAAATCCCCAGGAAAAAGTAACTGCCGCGAATTGTAAAACAGAATTCCCTAGAAAATTTTCCAAAAAATCTCCAAAAAGTTCCCTAGGAAAAAGTAACTGCCGCGAATTGTAAAACAAAATTCCCTAGAAAAAAACCCTGTAAAATTTTCCAAAAAACCCTAAAAATCTGAAAAATTCCCTAGGAAAAAGTAACTGCCGCGAATTGTTAAACAAAATTCCCTAGAAAAAATCCCTATGAAAAAGTAACTGCCGCGAATTGTAAAACAAAATTCCCTAGAAAAACCCTGGAAAAATTCCCTAGGAAAAGTAACTGCCGCGAATTGTAAAACAAAATTCCCTAGAAAAAACCCTAGAAAATTTTCCAAAAAAAAAACCTAAAAAATCTAAAAAATTCCCTAGGAAAAAGTGACTGCCGCGAATTGTAAAACAAAATTCCCTAGAAAAAACCTTAGAAAATTTTCAAAAAA
The DNA here is from genome assembly GCA_958502075.1 of Orchestes rusci. Lineage (NCBI taxonomy): Eukaryota > Metazoa > Arthropoda > Insecta > Coleoptera > Curculionidae > Orchestes > Orchestes rusci. The sequence continues at coordinate 77,015 of OY293311.1, read as the reverse complement.
AAACCTAAAAAATCAAAAAAAATCCCTAGGAAAAAATAACTGCCACGAATTGTAAAACAAAATTCCCTATAAAAACCCTAGAAAAAATCCCTTAAAAAATCTCAATGAAAAAGTAACTGCCGCGAATTGTAAAACAAAATTCCCTAGAAAAACCCTTGTAAAAATCCCTAAAAAAATCCCTATGGGACTCATCCGAGGCCCCGTAATCGGAATGAGTACACTCTAAACCCTTTAACGAGGATCAATTGGAGGGCAAGTCTGGTGCCAGCAGCCGCGGTAATTCCAGCTCCAATAGCGTGTATTAAAGTTGTTGCGGTTAAAAAGCTCGTAGTCGAATTTGTGTCTCGTGCCGCTGGTTCATCGTCCGCGGTGTTAACTGGCGTGTTACGAGACGTCATGCCGGTGGGCTTAGCTCGCAAGGGCGGCCCAATTAATCCTGCCGCGGTGCTCTTCATTGAGTGTCGAGGTGGGCCGGCACGTTTACTTTGAACAAATTAGAGTGCTTAAAGCAGGCTAAAATTTCGCCTGAATACTGTGTGCATGGAATAATAGAATAGGACCTCGGTTCTATTTTGTTGGTTTTCGGAACTCCGAGGTAATGATTAATAGGAACGGATGGGGGCATTCGTATTGCGACGTTAGAGGTGAAATTCTTGGATCGTCGCAAGACGGACAGAAGCGAAAGCATTTGCCAAAAACGCTTTCATTGATCAAGAACGAAAGTTAGAGGTTCCAAGGCGACTTAACCCGCCCCGACTATGGTTCTAACCTTAAACTATGCCAGCTAGCTCTCTGTCGACGTTCCTCCGATGACTCGACAGGTAGCTTCCGGGAAACCAAAGCTTTTGGGTTCCGGGGGAAGTATGGTTGCAAAGCTGAAACTTGAAGGAATTGACGGAAGGGCACCACCAGGAGTGGAGCCTGCGGCTTAATTTGACACAACACGGGAAACCTCACCAGGCCCAGACACTGGAAGGATTGACAGATTGAGAGCTCTTTCTTGATTCAGTGGGTGGTGGTGCATGGCCGTTCTTAGTTGGTGGAGCGATTTGTCTGGTTAATTCCGATAACAAACGAGACTCTAGCCTGCTAACTAGGCGTATTTTGACATCCTAAAGGTCCGTCAGCTCGGGGTTTAGTTCTAGCCTTAAACAATGCCAGATAGCTCACTATCGACGTTCCTTCGATGACTCGATAGGAAGCTTCCGGAATACCAAATCTTTTGGGTTTCGGGAAAGGCATGGATCTGCTTTCTGTTTTTTGGGGACTATAGTTCTACTGGAACTCTTTCCCCATTGGCTATCTGATTCACCCAGTAAGGGGCAGAAGAATTTCCTCATTTGATTATTCTACGAGCTTGTAGAAAAATCAACAAATGCCATGAAGAGAATAAGGAGAGTAACGATGAGTTTTTCAAAGTGTTACAATGAAATACGAAAAACGGCTTCAGTTTTTTTTACATCTTGGTGACGTGATTATTTCACGGGGGACACATCTTACTATTACATTTTGGGGTCTTCATGGTAACAGATGCAGGATGATAACTGTAATACAGGGGTAATTTAATTGAACAGCTCTTGATATTAATTCCGTAACCAGTAGTAAAATTTAAATAAAAATGTGAACATATTGTTATGTGTTACATATTTCGTGTAGATTTGTATTCAAAAATAAAAAATACATCATTCCATTTGAGATTTGAAAGTTACCCCTTAAGAGACAAATGTGAAAAAATATCGTAAAATGTAAAATTATCACGTCACCAAAATGTAAAAACAGATTGAAGCCGTTTTTAACATATTGCATTGTAACAACTTTAAAAAGTCATCCTGTATAAGTATCTCGAAAGAAAAATGTTTATTTCCAAGACTTCTTAATTATCAAGGCGTGGCAAAGGGAAAATGGAAATTTTTGATCAATGAGATCAAAATCTACGGGTGGGTCACGCGAAAATTAGTACCTCTTATAACTAAGTTATCTTTCGAGCTACGAGAAATCGTGAGAATACAAACATTGTAGGTATCATTAAATAACTTTATACTGCTATATCCAAAAATCAATTGAAGTTCGCGTTCCAAAAATATGAAGCCAACCTACGTTTTTTTAAATGGAAGCCCCTGTATATAACTACATATTCAGAAAGCCCTCATTTTTCTGATTTCAAAAGTATATAGTTTTATGCCCTTCTGATAAGCCAAAATATCGAAGTTTTAAATTTATATTTATGTCGTCATAGTATAGGCTGAGAAATTGTTATATTTTGAACTGTTACCTTGTTGTCACAAAAGTGAAATTTAAATTATTGAATCAAGTCTAAAGTTTAACGTAGATGATGGAATTAATGAAAAGGCTCCCCATATTATTCTCCTCTTTTTTCTATGCTCAGTCTCTTTTCTGAATTTCTCGATGTGTCTGCTACCAAATCGATGTCATGAATATGTCGATCAAATACTTTTGTCTTCATCTCTTGAATGATTTCCATTCTGCCACCATAAAACTATTTTTTTAAATATCCCCACGAAAACGTATCTGGAGGTGTGAGGTCAGGGCTATTTGGAGGCAATTCTATTGTTCCCCTTGTTCCCACATATTCCTCATACACTTTTTTTTGTGTTAGTGTATCGTGATGACGGATGCTTCTAGACACTTTCGTTTATTCATCGGTTGATTCAAAATATTCAAATTTGAAACTGAAATATTTTTTAAATGGCTCATCAAAAAGGCATCAAACTATATATTTTTGAAAACAGAAAAATGAGCTCATTCTGAATATGTGATAATATCCATTCAGAAAAACGTATGCTTGCTTCATATATTCGGAACGTGAACTTCAATAATTGTTTTTCTGATATAGCAGTAAGAAGTTATTTGATGACACCAACAATATTTGTCTCCACATTATTTCTCGGAACTTGAAAGATAGAAAAGTTATAAGAGGTTCTAATTTTCGCAAGACTTAGTCAACAATTGGAAATTTTTATTTAAGGGTTTTTGTTCAATGTGACCAAAGTTTAGCCAAAATCGGACCTTTTCATTATAGGTTATTTATTATAGATTATAGATTATAGATCTAGTGAAGGAGGTGGAGGAATGTAGGAGATACACATGCATCATGATCATGCATACATTGTTGACAGCTGAGTGATGGTGCCAAAAGTCATATAAAGTGTGTTTGAATTTTTGTGTTTTTTTCAAGTTTCGAACCAAAGGGTTTTTATGAATGAGAATGGTTCTTTTGAGTCTAAAGTAACTATTTAGAATTTTAAATTGAACTGTTTGGACTTTTTAATCTTGATGCAAATCCAAGTTACGAATACGCACTAAAGAGTTCCTTCAAGTTAACGCAAAAATTTATTTTGATAGATCTGAAGTTTTTTGACGTCTAAATTTGATCAACCCAGTGCGTAGGTAAGTTTTGAAATAATTACCGTATTGAATGAAAAGATTCTATTCCTGATATTCAATTTGCTGCTTCTCTTGAAGGGAGGATACAGTGCACCAAAAGTCTCATTATACATGTAACTTTCAAGACAACTTGGGAGTAATAGTGACCCCCAAATACTTGAGACTCATGTTCCAAGCTTAACCGGAGTAGCACAATTCCTATTTTCAAAAATAACAGCTTGCGTCTTTTCTTGATTAAGTCTTAAGTCCCTTATCTTTCATTCGTTAAACTAGTCCACAAGGCGATTCAAATGATTCTGCAATCGATTCCTAACAACAATATGACTCTTGTGCGTAGACACCAGGATAGTGTCATCTGCAAAAAGAAATAGATTTGTCTTTGAATCCGGAGGAATATCAGCAGTAAAGATATTGTACAAAAAACGTGAAAAGACTGAGCCTTGCGAAACGCGAAAAGACCGATTGCTTAGAAAACTTCTTATTCCACATCGAAAGACACAATCCCAGAAACTTTTCCAGACTGTATTCCTCGAGTGAGGCCCTCAACCAACCTGACAATCTGGAATTCTGTGTCAAGACTTTCCCCAAGACCAAATTGGAATTTTGGAACGACTTCAAGATTATCCGACTGAATTTTAATTTTATGCAAAATAAATTTTTACCAAAAAAGTTTGCCAACTCATGAAAATAGTGGAATTGGACGATAATTTGACGCGGCAGACAAATCTTCTCCCTTCTTTGGAATGAGGATAACATTGGCCATTTTCCATGCATCAGGAGAATAGTTTAACCTCAGGCAACAATTGAATATCCTTGCCAGAAATGTGATGTAGTTCAATGGTGGCCGTTTGTAAATTGTCAGTAATGTTGCCAGTTTAATAAATTTCTTTTTTGTTGGTCAGTGGTACATCATCAAAATTTGTATTGTTGCACAGGTCCTGAAATCTTCGAAAATTAGTGAACTCTTTTCGGTGCCCCATCTTCTCGACTTCTACCTGACTCAAAATGATCTCCGATGGGTTGTGATCTGATAAACTTCTAACGAACTTTTAACAGACAAATCAGAATGGCAGTATCTCCTCCTGTTTTCACCAAGTATCGGCCGTTTTTAAACGTGGTTGAAGAGTTATTACACAGATTTTGGTGCACAGTGAAATATCTTCTTATTGTTGAGTGAAACATATTTTATCTTTTTTTTTATGAGTATTCGAATTTCAATTAGCCTCGGAGCCAACCGACTCACACCCTGAACAACCGATGCTCTTTGCATTAGCTGGAAACTCGTCTGAATTTTATTCTCACGAATAAAATTCGGAATTTCTACGCAATATTACCAATTCGCAGCATGTGGCCCCTCATAATGGCAGCACACCAGAAAAGAGTTCCAGGAATTCGGATAGTTCCTATAAAAATGTGGTCCAGCACTCTTGTGGCATCGCTTCTACAGGAACTGAGCGAATGCCCAAAAGCCTAACAATTATTGTGACATTGAAGAAGATATTCAGGCTGTACATTCTGCTTGCCCACCTGAATTTGCAGATGGAGAAGATTGGTTTCGCCAAGGAGCCTGCTAACAGACTCCTTGTCAATAAGAACCTTCAAGATGCTAGAATTGTACTGCCTCTTAGCACCTTTCATAATCCAGAATATACTAGTGGGATTGTATCCGCGCTCCAACGAAGTGTTCTTGATATCATCAATATGGATTGAACAATTCAATCCACGAATGACTAAATTAGCTCATTTTCGAAGAAACGTGTAGGATATTTGAGATTATTTGCTTTAAATAATCTCCCTGTATTGGTCGATAGATACCGACGCTCTCTGAATTCGAAGACTGTGACGGTTGTTCCTGATATTTCCTGATGGGATGGTTATACTTTTGGCCGTCAACAACTGGTAGACCTTGGGATGTGAGGACTACAGACGGTACACGACCATTTTCCAGCTCATTAACTTGTTTATTTACAAAATTTTGACAACTGTCGTCAGATTGAGTGCGTTCATGCAGAGATAACCTTCATTGGGGCCTCCGGAATTTGGGGTTCACAAGCCCCATTATTAGGGTGCAGAGCCCTTAAATGGGGCTCATGAACTTCAGAATTTACATTCGGTATAACCTTCAAAGGAGGAAATGCCACAGATTGATTAGATCCAGATATTTCAAATTCGCATTTTCTTTGTCCAATTCAGCAACCAATTTTTGTAGCTCTGCATTGGCTTTCATTGTAACAAGAAGCTTGGCTTTGATTTCTACTAGTTCATTACTGAATGATTCAAGATCGTTCATCTTGGGAGATTTTTTGACAGATGGTGACACCGACCTATCCTTCGATTCACTTGCCTTTTGGGACGTGTGAATCGTGACAGAGACCTTCCCATTACCAACAGAGTAGACTTTGTTTTCCCTTTTGAAGCTATTGACATTTTTAAAACATGGAATAGAAATATTGCTATTATTAGATTAAGATAATTTCAAGGAAAGGGTAGGATTTTCACGAGGGGCAAAAGTTTTTTTTTTATGTTTATATGGTTTTTGTGCGTGTGGGATGGTATTGATTTTGTTTTTGCAGTGGTGTAAGATCCAGTGGGTTTAATTTGCAAAAAAGTTGGACAAAAGTTTTTTTTTTATGTTTATATGGTTTTTTTGCGTGTGGGATAGTATTGATTTTGATTGTTTTGTGTTACCGGCTCTAAGGTGAGTAGGTTATTATTGCATATTGATTAAACACATATACTAGTGTTACTGGCTCTAAGGTAAGTAGGTTATTATTGCATATTAATCACACACATATACTAGTGTTACTGGGTCTAAGGTAAGTAGGTTATTATAATAATAATAATAATAATAATAATAATCGTTTATTTAGCAAATGCTATAAAATTTACAAATTTCAATAATCATCAATCCAAAAATATGCCATGTTGAAGAGTAGTAAAAAGTTTTTATATAAACAAAAAAAAAACAATAAACGCAAATAAACATAAACAGGTGTACACTAGTTTAAAACTGCTAGGAGGTGTTTTTAAAAGCTAGAAATATCATCACAATTTTTAATATCACTTGCTAGTTTATTATAATCTATAAATCCTTTGAAAAATAAACTGTTTTTCGTTTTACTAAGTCGAGTAGTATCCACATAAAAGTCCCTGCCACTACGCGTATTATACTCATGTATTTCACTGACTAGCTTTATTTCTCTATTAAGGTAATCAGGTAGTAAACCCATTTTCATTTTAAATATTACTATGAATCTTCTATACATAACAACTTGTTTCACATTCAGTAACTGTAATGTAGTTAACATTAACTTGCTAGGTGTATATATGTTACATTTCAAAATAGATCGAAAAGCACGATTTTGGATTTTTTGCAGCAATTTGAACTTTTCTTGTGTTATGGAAAACAACATTGTCGCGCAATAGTCTAGGTGAGGAGCAATTATTGATTTGTAGAATGATAATTTGATATCCATGCTGAGGTTTTTTCCTATCCTTTGTAAGAAATACACTTTTCTGGACATCTTAGCAGCTACGTAATCAGCGTGTTTATCAAATTTCAATGTTTCGTCCAAAATGACTCCAAGATATTATTGCATATTGATTACACGGTTTTTATCCGAATCACATATACACTAGTGTTAATGTATTTAAAGTAGGTGTGTGTGTGTGTGATTAATGCATGTTGATAAGACGACACTCTGTAAAAAAAAAAATCCTAAAAAAATTGAAAGTGACTACCGCGAATTGTAAAAAAAATTCCCTTAAAAAAATCCTTGAAAAAAATAGCTGCCGCGATTTGTCAAAAAATCTAGGGGTAAGTACATAGCCATTTTTTGTACACCAAAGGGCAATGAATGCCTTAATTTACATAAAATTGCCCCACAATGCCTCTTTTTCACTCAACAATGCCAGACAATGCCCCCCATTTACCAACAATGCCCCGCATTGCCCAACAATGTCTCACATTGCCTAATAATGCCCCGCATTGCCAAACATTTCCCCGCAATGCCCGACATTGCCTCCAAGTGCCCTATGTACCTATTTCTTTTTATGACATGTGTTGAAAAGAGACAAATAATATTATCAAACAGGAAAAAACACAATAATTTTTTTCACGTAGTTTGCGATTCTACTGTCATATAATAAATTATCTGAAGGTATAAAAACAAAAAAATACTTCTTGATAAGTTTATTTGAAAACGACACATAACGAGCAGTCGAATCTGTTAACATACAAGAAACAAAAAAATATAAAAAACAAACATGTATTCGCAAAAACAACTTAAGACTAAACCTTGTCAAACGAATAGTTAATTATTTGCTTGCTTAGGCCGTATCACAATTCAGAGATCACCGTTTGGTATGTATAAAAGAACAGAAACAAACATAAGTTTCATATAAGACAAGTTATACCTACATTGTACTAAAGTTAAGCACGTGTATTCCAAAGTTATTAGTTTTAAGAAGAGACGCAAACTGTGATTTTTCACATAAACTGAAAGAAAGTTAGGTTTTATAGAACAAAAAATATCGTGAAGTTCAATGATCTTTTTTCTTCACAAACAAAAGCTAGAACAAAAATCTTAATCACTATATAACGCAGTATCACAATTTCAAGAATCACACTGGATATCACATTATTCTTCGAATTATGTATGTTTTTAATATTAGAAATTTTTTCTGGATTCCGAATAGAGCTTGGTGATTTTAACTTTAACCGCTCTTTTTAGAAGAAACGGAGAATTTTCGCCAAGTATAAGGGGTCCGTAAAAAATACATTCCTTTGGAATGGAGTTTTCAATTTCTGATTTCTGTGGCCAGATATAATTATCGCTTTTTGAATCGTTTTCTAAAAACCTTATTCTAAATTTGTCTTGATTCATCTTTAATACTTGACCCAAGTACCAGTGGTTCTCAAATGCCACAGCATAAAATTTATCTATTTCAGGATCGAATACGTCAAGTTTTTTTGTAAACTCATCTTCTCGATGTTCTTCCAGAGAGGAGAATGACTCCACATCTGTGGAATCATCTAGAACGATATCTCGTTCATTTTCTTCTTCTGAAGTATCTCCGATACATTCAGTCTGTTTCTTTTTTTTAGTTTTGGAATTGTCGGCAGGTATTTTCAACTTTCTTTTTTGGACAGGTCTAGAATTGAAGCGCTGTAAGCGATCGTTACTAATCCGTCCCTTTCCCTCATTTAAAAGCCAGCAAAGTGATGATTTTTTAATTATTTTCGTTTTACTATTTTCCAAAGAGACTTTCACATATGGACTTTTCTCATCTAGATCCACGTTTTTATATGTATTGTCAGTTAAATCCAATTCAGGAAACGTTCCTTTTGCATCCAAGTCCTTATCATTATGGATAAAGTTTTCGAGAACGTCGTTTTTTTCAGAGTCAACTAGAACATTCTCTAGATCCTGGTCAGTTATAATATCAGCTGGTCTGTCTATGTTGATATCCATTGTGTAGACAGCATTTTCATTAACTGGTATTTCCAGAGACTGTGCTTCAGAAATTGCGTCTTCCAAACATTTTTTTAAAATGCCGTCTATATCAATGTTTGAAATATTGAGAGTGCCGTATTTGTGTTGTATTGTGAGTGAATTGCTTCAGAGTAAAGTTGATTGCAGTAGTCTTGGTTGGTGCCATAGATCTTGTGTTCCGGAAAGTCGTTTCGCAGGGTTGGCTGTTCATTAACCAGAGTCGAAACATTTGCTGATCTAACGAGTCATCAGTCTTGAACAGATGTATTAATTTTATCAGCATTTCGCCATTGAACTTAATACAAGTGTATGCATTTAGTGTGATGAAATTTTGTTGCAATTTCAAGTCCTGATTAAATTTAACTGCATGCCTCCAGATTCTCAAGAAAAAAATTGAAAAAAATGCTTTATAAACAATTTCTCCAAGATCACAATTTTTCTCTACAAAGGCGAAGTTCAAGTAATTCATGATTTTCAAAAATGTTCTCGTACCATTGCTGTTTTGTACGTTGGAAAGCAAGTCAGTTATTCTTTGATCGCAAATTCTTCTTGCGTTGTCATAATTCATGCGATCCTCATTTCTTATATTTAAAGATGTCAAAAGATGTTTATCTTTTGAAAATGTTTCGATTAACTCACTTGAATCTCCCACTCTAGCAGTATATTTTCCAAGAGTCAAGTTCGTTTTATGATCCAAAAATTTATTTTTAAGCTTCACCATAATATGTATGCTGTCTTGCAGGAAGCAAGTATCAGTGAAAGAATAGTCCAAATGAGTCCAAGATATCGAGTCCTTCTTAAAGCCTGCATCCACTTTCATTGCATTGAGCAATCTGGGGTCCCCATCTGAAGAGATGCCTAAAACTCTTATACCGTAACCAGCAGCTTCTTCTTTGATGCTTTTCCATCTGAGGGACACATCCTTTGCATTAAATTTATTGTCGGTACCATATACACTTAGACAAAACGGTGGTGCTTCGTTCTCTAATGCTTGTGCTACTAGTGCGTAGTCTGCCTTTGATGAATTACAATACATACTTTGTATTTTTTCGGAAGACGTTGCCTGAAAGGCGTCAGGTATGGGAAGACCGTTTTGAAGTGGAGAGGAAAAACCAAGAATACTATTTGTTGAACTATCATATTCAATTGTGCTGGTGAGTCTCGTACAATCTTCGGAAATCCATATTACCTTCTTCAAATTACGCTTTTCCAAAAAAGTATTTAGTTGTCTTATATTCATTTTGCCTGGTTCATACCCAATCCGATGTTGAAATGTAAATTTCTGTAGTGTTCTTATGCATGGTAGAACATTATGTAAATTAGCATGCAAGGTCTCGTATAGTTGTCTACCACCAATATAATAAAAAATATATATTCCAAATTGCTTCAAGTTATTTTCGAAGCTATTTTTTTTCTTAGGATCACTGTTTCTTAGCGAATGCTCTAATACGTCTTGGAAGAATTTGCTATAGTTTGTTTTGTTTGCATTGGGGTCATCATTAGGGTCATTGTGGAAGAGTCCGGGGAAAACCAATTTGTTTGGATTTTTTGATAGTGATTCGGATATTTCTAGGGATATTTTGTTGATTATTGGGAAAAATCTAGTGATCTCAGTTTGTTCTGCAGAAACGGAAGCCTCACGTCTTCTTCTGTCTCTTTCGGGCCTCGAATATTTGATTGATTTCCATTTTCTTGGGCTCTGGTTTGGGGTGCATGTGTCGTTTTCGTAAATTCTTTCTGAAATAATTCCAGGAACTGAATTTCTCTGAGATAGATTGTGGGCTGTTTCAAGATGGGTATGTAAATGAATGGTATCTGGAACCTTTTTGACCAAAGTGCTTGCAATGTCTGTATTCTCAGGACATATTTTAAGTTTGTGTGTTCAGCAGCCTGTCGTTTCTTCTGACGATTTGGTCATGAATGAGTTTTCATGTTCCTGATCCGACCATTCTATTAGTGGAACATCAAGTATCGCTGGCTGGATCGACGGGCTTGCTGAAAATTTATTTTCAGTAAAGCTATTGAGAATACTTTCAGAAGCTGCTTTGTCTTCTGGTGCGCTAGCTCCGCATGAGTCTTTAGCACATTTTTCTTGCTCTTGTTGTGACGAATAAATTGACATATCTAGTGATATTGGGCTAGCTGAATATCTGTTTTCGCTCATGCCAGTAACAATATGATCAAGACCTGATTTGTCTTCTAGTGTGGTAGCTATTGATGAGTTTCCAGCAAATTTTTCATGATCCTGATCTGACCAATTCACATGAGGCTCACTCGGAAGCATATCTACTATGGCTTCGCTATATGGACTAGTGTTTTTGGATATTATACTATCAAGAATCTGATCCGGACCTGCTCCGTCTTCTGGTGAGCTTGCCTTGCATGAGTTTTCAAACATTTTGGTATGCTCCTGAGCTGAATCTGTGTTGTCGTTTATGCTAACAACATTCTGATCAGGACAATGTTCTGAAGGCACAATTCTGCTATATGTGGTTGAAAAATCTACCATTTTTGGATAAGTCGATTGGTAAGGGGTGAAGGAAGCTATATTGGAAAACCTCGTTAAACCTGGGTGGGAAGTTTTTCGTGCTCCACACTGTATTTTATAAACCCCCATTTATTATATAGGAATCTTTAGTTTCTTATAACCACAAAACAACCTTTAACGTTTAGACTTACTCATAATATCAAAACGTTCCTCTACTTTGTTGAAGAATTATCTGCTGCAAAGAATATCTGGCTAAAAGTTGCCTACTTTATCGAATAATAAACAGCGCAAGATATTCGAAAATCCTGCGAAAATCTTCAAATGAGTAGGGCAACATTGTGATCATTAGGGAGCGGGTAGGCTGAATGCTGCGTGAAGCGCTCAAACTGAAAGCGTGGGCATCACATCGAACAGAAATGGATGCGCGCGCAACAAAATATGCCTAAACATTGCACCATATTGCCCTTTCAATGCCTCGCATTACCCAACAATGCCTCACAATGCCTCTACAATTCCCGACAATGCCTCGCAATGCCTCACAATGCCTCGCAATGTCTCACAATGCCTCTACAATTCCCCACAATGCCTCGAATTGGCCTGCAATGCCCTTAGGCTGTACACCAAATTGCCCCATGTACTTACCCCTAGCAAAAAATCCTTCAAAAAATCTTTAAAAAAATGACTTAAAAAAAATTATCCGAAAAATTTTATACATAAAAAATAAAAAGTGACTGCCGCGAATTGTAAAAAAATTCACTTAAAAATTCCCTAAAAAAAATTAAAAGTGATAGCCGCGAATTGGACAAAAATCCCTGAAAAATTCCCTTAAAAATCCCAAAAAAATCCCTACTAACCCAAACTAACCCAATCAAACCAAACCGACCAAAACCTGACCCAAACTTATTCAAACTAACCAAACCAAAACTAACCCAAACTTATTCAAACTAACCCAAACCAAAACTAACCCAAACTTATTCTAACTAACCCAATCTAACCAAACCGACCCAAACTTATTCAAACTAACCCAAACTTATTCTAACTAACCCAATCTAACCAAACCGACCCAAACTTATTCAAACTAACCCAAACCAACCCAAACTTAACCGAGGGTAAACGGCGGGAGTAGCTATGACTCTCTTAATAGGACCCATATATCCAACCGAGGATAAACGGCGGGAGTAGCTATGACTCTCTTAATAGAACCCATATATCCAACCGTATAGCGTATATTAAAGTTGTTGCGGTTAAAAAGCTCGTAGTCGAATTTGTGTCTCGTGCCGCTGGTTCATCATTCGCGGTGTTAACTGGCGTGTTACGAGACGTCCTGCCGGTGAGCTTAGCTCGCAAAGGCGGCCCAATTAATCCTGCCGCGGTGCTCTTCATTGAGTGTCGAGGTGGGCCGGCACGTTTACTTTGAACAAATTAGAGTGCTTAAAGCAGGCTAAAATTTCGCCTGAATACTGTGTGCATGGAATAATAGAATAGGACCTTGGTTCTATTTTGTTGGTTTTCGGAACTCCGAGGTAATGATTAATAGGACCGGATGGAGGCATTCGTATTGCGACGTTACTCGTGAAATTCTTGGATCGTCGCAAGACGGACAGAAGCGAAAGCATTTGGCAAAAACGCTTTCATTGATCAGCTATGACTCTCTTAATAGGACTTATATATCCAACCGAGGGTAAACGGCAGGAGTAGCTATGACTCTCTTGATGAGACCCATATATCCAAACGAGGGTAAACGGCGGGAGTAGCTATGACTCTCTTAATAGGACCCATATATCCAACCGAGGCATTTGGCTACCTTAAGAGAGTCATAGTTGATAGGACCCATATATCCAACCGAGGGTAAACGGCGGGAGTAGCTATGACTCTCTCAATAGGACCCATATATCCAACCGAGGGTAAACGGCGGGAGTAGCTATGACTCTTTTAATAGGACCCATATATCCAACCGAGGGTAAACGGCGGGAGTAGCTATGACTTTCTTAATAGGACCCATATTTCCAACCGAGGCATTTGGCTACCTTAAGAAAGTCACAAAATCCCTAGAGAAATCCCTAAAAAATCCCTAGAAAAAAGTAACAGACGCGAATTGTGAAAAAAAATTCCAAAAAAAATTCCCCACAAAGAAAATCAAAAGTGACTGCCGCGAATTGTAAAAAAAAATCCTTAAAAAAAATTCCCTACAAAGAAAATCAAAAGTGACTGCCAGGAATTGTGAAAAAAATCCCTACAAGAATCCCTAGATAAAGAAAACAGACGCAAATTGTGAAAAATCCTAAAAAATTCCCTAAAAAGAAAATTAAAAGTAACTGCCGCGGATTGTAAAACAAAATTCCCTAGAAAACCCCTAGAAAAAATCCCTAAAAAAATCCCCAGGAAAAAGTAACTGCCGCGAATTGTAAAACAGAATTCCCTAGAAAATTTTCCGAAAAATCCCTAAAAAGTTCCCTAGGAAAAAGTAGCTGCCGCGAATTGTAAAACAAAATTCCCTAGAAAAAAACCCTGTAAAATTTTCCAAAAAACCCTAAAAAATCTTGAAAATTCCCTAGGAAAAAGTAACTGCCGCGAATTGTTAAACAAAATTCCCTAGAAAAAATCCCTATGAAAAAGTAACTGCCGCGAATTGTTAAACAAAATTCCCTTGAAAAACCCTGGAAAAATTCCCTAGGAAAAGTAACTGCCGCGAATTGTAAAACAAAATTCCCTAGAAAAAACCCTAGAGAATTTTCCAAGAAAAAACCTAAAAAATCTAAAAAATTCCCTAGGAAAAAGTAACTGCCGCGAATTGTAAAACAAAATTCCCCAGAAAAAAACTTTGTAAAATTTTCCAAAAAACCCTAAAAAATCTGAAAAATTCCCTAGGAAAAAGTAACTGCCGCGAATTGTTAAACAAAATTCCCTAGAAAAAATCCCTATGAAAAAGTAACTGCCGCGAATTGTAAAACAAAATTCCCTAGAAAAACCCTGGAAAAATTCCCTAGGAAAAGTAACTGCCGCGAATTGTGAAACAAAATTCCCTAGAAAAAACCCTAGAAAATTTTCCAAAAAAAAAAACCTAAAAAATCTAAAAAATTCACTAGGTAAAAGTAACTGCCGCGAATTGTAAAACAAAATTCCCTAGAAAAAACCTTAGAAAATTTTCAAAAAAAAACCAAAAAAATCAAAAAAAATCCCTAGGAAAAAATAACTGCCGCGAATTGTAAAACAAAATTCCCCATAAAAACCCTAGAAAAAATCCCTTAAAAAATCTCAATGAAAAAGTAACTGCCGCGAATTGTAAAACAAAATTCCCTAGAAAAACCCTAGAAAAAATCCCTAAAAAAATCCCTATGGGACTCATCCGAGGCCCCGTAATCGGAATGAGTACACTCTAAACCCTTTAACGAGGATCAATTGGAGGGCAAGTCTGGTGCCAGCAGCCGCGGTAATTCCAGCTCCAATAGCGTATATTAAAGTTGTTGCGGTTAAAAAGCTCGTAGTCGAATTTGTGTCTCGTGCCGCTGGTTCATCGTCCGCGGTGTTAACTGGCGTGTTACGAGACGTCATGCCGGTGGGCTTAGCTCGCAAAGGCGGCCCAATTAATCCTGCCGCGGTGCTCTTCATTGAGTGTCGAGGTGGGCCGGCACGTTTACTTTGAACAAATTAGAGTGCTTAAAGCAGGCTAAAATTTCGCCTGAATACTGTGTGCATGGAATAATAGAATAGGACCTCGGTTCTATTTTGTTGGTTTTCGGAACTCCGAGGTAATGATTAATAGGAACGGATGGGGGCATTCGTATTGCGACGTTAGAGGTGAAATTCTTGGATCGTCGCAAGACGGACAGAAGCGAAAGCATTTGCCAAAAACGCTTTCATTGATCAAGAACGAAAGTTAGAGGTTCCAAGGCGACTTAACCCGCCCCGACTATGGTTCTAACCTTAAACTATGCCAGCTAGCTCTCTGTCGACGTTCCTCCGATGACTCGACAGGTAGCTTCCGGGAAACCAAAGCTTTTGGGTTCCGGGGGAAGTATGGTTGCAAAGCTGAAACTTAAAGGAATTGACGGAAGGGCACCACCAGGAGTGGAGCCTGCGGCTTAATTTGACACAACACGGGAAACCTCACCAGGCCCAGACACTGGAAGGATTGACAGATTGAGAGCTCTTTCTTGATTCAGTGGGTGGTGGTGCATGGCCGTTCTTAGTTGGTGGAGCGATTTGTCTGGTTAATTCCGATAACAAACGAGACTCTAGCCTGCTAACTAGGCGTATTTTGACATCCTAAAGGTCCGTCAGCTCGGGGTTTAGTCTAACCTTAAACGATGCCAGGTAGCTCTCTGGAAGACGTTCCGGAGATCGCTCCGATTTTGATGAAACTTGGTGGAGGTAAACTTTGAAGTGTCCTGAATTTTTTGCGGAGGGTGGTTGGGAGGTCTGACTTTGACCTTGAAAATAGCAAGGTCAAACGTGCGGGCTTTAATAAAAAGTTTTTCCTTTGCTGGAATTCGGCCGCGTTTGCATGGTTGACCTTCGTATAGGTCCAACTTAAGTTATGCTGGAAGTTGCGCGCATGCGCAAAAGCTCTGTTGCGCTGCACAGTGCGCCAAAGGGGAAAATTTGATTTGGAGCTAGCTTTGTTATTTTTCGGTCGATTTTCTTGAGATTTCGCCCAGGGCTACTAGAGATGGAGAGGATTTCAAAAAAAAATAGTTTGCGCATGCACAATCGCGGCAATTGCTCTAAAATGGCTATTTAAAAAATGAGGGGTCCCAGGGAATTTTTCGATCGGTGCCAAAAGTTCCATAGGTCTTCATTTTTTAAAGCCAAACAAATCTGCCAAGTCGAAATTTTGACACGGACCACTGTGTGACCTGTAGGTGAAGACAACCGTCATTTTTGAAAAATTTTATTTTTTTTTTCTGCGCAAACCTAACCTTGCACTGCGCCTTGACGTCCTGAAGATGCTCATGTTTTTTTTTTCTCTATCTCAAACCGTTTCGGAAATAAGTTGATTTAACTGTTTCCTAACCACCGCAGGTAGTGTTTTCGACTTTTTGATTATGCAGTGGGCCAAGTTTCAAAAAAAGTAGGTTAATATTGGGAAAATGATTGTTTATGACCGTTTTTGCGGGTTTGCGTGCGCGAATGTGATGATTTTGTTTTTGCAATGTGTAGAGGGTTAAATTTCCGACAAAGTGGGACAAGATCCAGTGGGTTAAATTTGCAAAAAGGCTGGACAAAAGTCTTTTTTTTGTTGTTTTTTAGGATTTTAGCGTGTTTGTGTGCCAGATAGCATTGATTTCGTTATGGCAAAGTGTAGTGTGTTGAATTTTCGACAAATAGGGATATGGTACAGTGGGTTAAATTTGCATCAATGTTGGACAAAAGTCTATTTTTGTTGTTTATTTGATATTTAGTGTGTTTGCGTGTGGGTTAGCATTGATTTTGTTTTTACAAATTGTAGTGGGTTGAATTTTCGACAAAGTGGGTTACGGTCCAGTGGGTTAAATTTGCATCAAGGTTGGACAAAATTATTTTTTTGTTTTCTATTTGGTTTTTAGCCTGTTTGCGTGTTTGATAGCAATAAATTTGATTTGTAATGAGTAGTGGGTTGAATTTCCTACAAAGTGGGATATGTTCCAGTGGGTTGAATTTGCAAAAAGGTTGGACAAAAATCTCTTTTATGTTGCTTATTAGGTTTTTTTGCGTGTGGCATAGTATTGATTTTGTTTTTGCAGGGATGTAAGATCCAGTGGGTTGAATTTAAAAAAGGTTGGACAAAAGTTTTTCTTTTGTTGTTTATATGGTTTTTGTGCGTGTGGGATGGTATTGATTTTGTTTTTGCAGTGGTGTAGGATCCAGTGGGTCGAATTTGTAAAAAGGTTGGACAAAATTTTTTTTTATGTTTATATGGTTTTTTTGCGTGTGGGATAGTATTGATTTTGTTTTTGCAGTGGTGTAAGATCCAGTGAGTTGAATTTGCGAAAAGGTTGGACAAAAGTTTTTTTTTATGTTTTTATGTTTTTTTTGCGTGTGGGATAGTATTGATTTAGTTTTTGCAGTTGTGTAAGATCCAGTGGGTTGAATTTGCGAAAAAATTGGACAAAAGTTTTTTTTTTATGTTTTTATGGTTTTTTTGCGTGTGGCATAGTATTGATTTTGTTTTTGCAGAGATGTAAGATCCAGTGGGTTGAATTTGCAAAAAGGTTGGACAAAAATCTATTTTATGTTGCATATTAGGCTTTTTTGCGTGTGGCATAGTATTGATTTTGTTTTTGCAGGGATGTGAGATCCAGTGGGTTGAATTTGCAAAAAGGTTGAACAAAAGTTTTTCTTTTGTTGTTAATATGGTCTTTTGCTTGTGGTATAGTATTGATTTTGTTTTTGCAGTGGTCTGAGATCCAGTGAGTTGAATTTGCAAAAAGGTTGGACAAAAGTTTTTTTTTTTTATGTTTATATGGTTTTTGGGCGTGTGGGATGGTATTGATTTTGTTTTTGCAGTGGTGTAAGATCCAGTGGGTTGAATTTGCAAAAAAATTGAACAAAAGTTTTTTTTTTATGTTTTTATGGTTTTTTGCGTGTGGGATAGTATTGATTTTGATTGTTTTGTGTTACCGGCTCTAAGGTAAGTAGGTTATTATTGCATATTGATTACACGGTTTTTATCCGAATCACATATACACTAGTGTTAATGTATTTAAAGTAGGTGTGTGTGTGTGTGATTAATGCATGTTGATAAGACGACACTCTGTAAAAATAAATCCTAAAAAAATTGAAAGTGACTACCGCGAATTGTAAAAAAAATTCCCTTAAAAAAATCCTTGAAAAAAATAGCTGCCGCGATTTGTCAAAAAATCCTTTAAAAAATCTTTAAAAAAATGACTTGAAAAAAATTATCCGAAAAATTTTATACATAAAAAATAAAAAGTGACTGCCGCGAATTGTGAAAAAATTCCCTTAAAAATTCCCTAAAAAAAATTAAAAGTGATAGCCGCGAATTGGAAAAAAATCCCTGAAAAATTACCTTAAAAATCCCAAAAAAATCCCTACTAACCCAAACTAACCCAATCAAACCAAACCGACCAAAACCTGACCCAAACTTATTCAAACTAACCAAACCAAAACTAACCCAAACTTATTCAAACTAACCCAAACCAAAACTAACCCAAACTTATTCTAACCAACCCAATCTAACCAAACCGACCCAAACTTATTCAAACTAACCCAAACCAAAACTAACTCAAACTTATTCAAACTAACTCAATCTAACCAAACTAACCCAAACTTATTCAAAATAACCCAAACTTATTCTAACTAACCCAATCTAACCAAACCGACCCAAACTTATTCAAACTAACCCAAACCAACCCAAACTTAACCGAGGGTAAACGGCGGGAGTAGCTATGACTCTCTTGATAGGACCCATATTTCCAACCGAGGGTAAACGGCGGGAGTAGCTATGACTCTCTTAATGGGACCCATATATCTAACCAAGGATAAACGGCGGGAGTAGCTATGACTCTCTTAATAGGACCCATATATCCAACCGAGGCATTTGGCTACCTTAAGAGAGTCATAGTTGATAGGACCCATATATCCAACCGAGGGTAAACGGCGGGAGTAGCTATGACTCTCTTAATAGGACCCATATATCCAACCGTATAGCGTATATTAAAGTTGTTGCGGTTAAAAAGCTCGTAGTCGAATTTGTGTCTCGTGCCGCTGGTTCATCGTCCGGGGTGTTAACTGGCGTGTTACGAGACGTCCTGCCGGTGAGCTTAGCTCGCAAAGGCGGCCCAATTAATCCTGCCGCGGTGCTCTTCATTGAGTGTCGAGGTGGGCCGGCACGTTTTCTTTGAACAAATTAGAGTGCTTAAAGCAGGCTAAAATTTCGCCTGAATACTGTGTGCATGGAATAATAGAATAGGACCTTGGTTCTATTTTGTTGGTTTTCGGAACTCCGAGGTAATGATTAATAGGACCGGATGGAGGCATTCGTATTGCGACGTTACACGTGAAATTTTTGGATCGTCGCAAGACGGACAGAAGCGAAAGCATTTGGCAAAAACGCTTTCATTGATCAGCTATGACTCTCTTAATAGGACTCATATATCCAACCGAGGGTAAATAATAATAATAATAATAATGCGTTTATTTAGCAAATTTGCTATAAAAGAACATTGAAAATAAGTATAGACAAAATATAATATATCTGTAAATAAGTGATATATAAAAACAAATACATAAATACAATCAATAAAATAAAATCAATGGAAACATTTTTAAAATCGTTCTAAAATATATTGGCGGACAGTTCTCTTGAAAACGATCACATTATCACAGTCTTTGATTGTTGTTGGTAAACGGTTGAATTCCATTATCCCTTTGTAAAACAAAGTGCTTGATAGCCTTCTGGAATGGGACGTGTTGCTTAATATAAAATCATTTCGTTGGCGGGTATCATAACTATGAATGTCTTTGAACAATTGTGTTTTAATACAGATATAGCGGGGCATTAAGTTCTTTCTAATTTTAAAAATAAATATAAACACGTTCAACACAATCTTTTGACGAACAGACAACATATTAAGTACATTTAACATAGATTTGATCGGCGTGTATTTATCACAGCGTAATATCACTCGCATCGCTCTATTGTGTATCCGTTGGAAGTTGTCCAGTATGTAATTGGGCATACTGTAAAATATAGTACTGCAAAATTCCAAGTGGGGAGCTGCTATGCTATTATATAGGAGTAGTTTGGTTTCCATGGAAAGATGTTTGCCAACTCTAGAGATAAAATTCACTTTTTTTGGAATATTTGTTAATAATATACTTCCCATGGGCGTGAAAATCTAGATGGCAGTCAATTATGACCCCCAGGTATTTTATTGCTGTATCGTGCTGTATCTTCAATCCCTCTATCTTTATGTTCAAATCATGGACTGCCACACTTGATAATCGCCTCTTCTTACCAAATAGAGAGAATTTACATTTAGATACATTAACACTCAGATGATTTTCACACAGCCAATCAGATATCAAAGCCAAATCCTCATTCATCATCTGTTGCATGTGATCTATATTTCTTCCGGATATGTACAACATCGTGTCATCAGCGAAAAGTTCAATTTTCACCGAATTGACGACTTTCACTAAATCATTAATATAGATCAGGAACAGTAATGGGCCCAGAATTGTTCCTTGTGGTACTCCGTGAGTCACTGTCATTGGAGACGAAAAGGCGTCTTTGTACTTCACACATTGTGTTCTTCCAGTCAAATATGATTCAAACCACTTCAGTACTTTGTCCCCGATTCCCAGATTTTCTAGTTTGGTCAAGAGAATCTTCCGATTGATGGTCTCGAATGCTCTTCTGAAATCGAGGAAAACTGCTAACACGTAATTGTCGGAATCCAGCTCCTTCAAAAACTCATCACAAATATTGACGATCACAGTTTCACAGGAGTGCAATTGGCGAAATCCCGATTGGTTTGTAGAAAAAATATTACTCTCGTTACAAAATTCGAGTATCTGGTCCTTCACAATGGCTTCCAATAGTTTCTCATAGACAGGCACTGGTGAAACAATTGAACACTTCCATGATTTTGGGAAAACTCCATACGTTAACGATGTATTGATAATGTCCAGTACGCGATTTCCAGTAACACGAAAAGCATCCTTGAAAACCACGGACGATATTCCATCTCGTCCTCCTCCTGAGTTCTTCAATTTGTTGACATATGTTTTCATTTCAGCCATTGTAATTGGCCTGAATGAAGCAAAAGACGTTTGTGGAATCTGTGTTGGAGAAGAGGCCAGTAATGCGGTCTTTTTCGAGATCATTGAAACAACTTCGCTTATACTTTCAATAAAGTACACATTGAATGCATTCGCAATATCTTCACTATTTGAGAGATTTCCATGGTCAAATTGAACTTCGTTTGGTAGTGCCGGTGTTTTTTCGGGTAGCAATGTTTTCAGATGCTTCCACAATTCTCGAGAATTTTGTTTGTTGCTGTCAATTTTTTCTTTGAAATACGAGTTTTTTGCCCTTCTGATGTCAGATACAATGGTATTTCGTAGATGTTTGTACTGTTCCCATGCTTCTTGTGTCTTCACATGTGTTGCTCTCACATACAGTATGTCCCTTTGTCTCATTTTTTCTCTGATGGTTTGATTTATCCATTTCTTATCCAAGAATTGCTTTTCAATGGTGGTTGTAGTTATAGGGCAGATCTCGTTCAAAATTGTGGACAAAGTTTCGACAAAACATTCAGCCAGCACATCCACATCAATTACATTGGCATTCCACGTGGTATCCGTAATGCGGTTCTGGAAAATATCAGAGCTGTATCGGTTCATATTTCTTCTTGAAATTTTAATTGACTGCTTATAAACTACGCCTGTATCGATTTCAATAGTTAAGATATTGTGGTCACTTATTCTTGGTGTCATATGAACTTCATGGTGCAAATTTTTGTTGTTTGTAATGATGTAGTCGATCAGTGTTTTACTAGCGCTAGTGACTCGTGTTGGTTCTTTAACGATTTGTAAGAATCCGTTGTCCTGAATGATGTTCACAATTTTATCTCCATAATAAGATGGTTTTAGAAGGTCATAGTTGAAGTCCCCTGTGATAATAACTACACCGTCAAATTCACTCACTTTATCCAGATAGTCCACAAAAAAGTCCAAGAACAAGCCATCCTGCTTTTTTGGCGGATGATAAACAACACAATATAAATATTTAGATGAATGCACACTAACCTCGATAGAGAGCAGCCACAAATAGTTGTCCATAGTTATGTTGTCCTTGACTCGACATTTGATATCCTTTCGTACCATCGCCATTACACCTCCCGTTCTTCGGTTGTTGGTTAAGCACTGTTCCATCCTGTACCCTTCAACATGAAGCTCGTTTTCATACACTTCAGCCGACACATGAGTTTCTGATAGTAATACAATACTAGGTTGCCAATCATTAATGAGGGTCTCAATATTGTCCTTATTATTTAAAAATCCCTGGCAATTCAAATAAACTAGAACAGAGTTTAGTTCAGTATGTTTGTGTAATTGCTATTGGATGAACTTGTTTTTCTGCATCTGCTCCATTCTTTTAAAAGTTTCACAACTGACATCCCAGGTGGTGTGATCCGTTTTCAAACTAAGGCTATATTTATTGTTGGAAACAACACAATTTATACATTTAATCACATCACTATTACAATCCTTGATAGAGTGCTGCTGCTGGCTACACTTAGGACAACATTGAACATCTTTACAGTCTTTTTGCATATGTCCATATCTACAACAGTTAGAACAGCGCACAATTCCATATTCATTATAAACGCGACAGCGATTCCATCCAATATTCATCCTCGCTTTATCAATAAAATAGTCATACGTATTGGAATCCACTTCAAGAATTAAATTGAACTTTTTATTAATTACGTTGGTCTTTCTGAGAATTTTCATTTTTGTGTGTTCATTTATATTGAAATCATTTTGATTCTTGATTTTGTTAGTAATGGTTTCATCATCAAGACCATGCTCACTCTCAAACAGTCCCACTACCTTAATCCTTCGATCTAAAGTCTTTGGACGCTCCACTTTATAACCTTCACCAAGTTTCACTTGTATTTCAGTTTGAATATCAGTGATCTCTTTCTCGTTTCCACACGCCAATATCAATCCTCCACTCTTAGTTGGTCTACCCATAGTTACACCCGCTCCAATTTCCGACGGATTTACTTTCTGTAACAAGTCTTCTTTAATTTTCTTGACATTTTTATCTTCATTTTTCTGCTTTACTACGAGAATTTTGTTGTTTTTAGCTACTGTCGAATACGATGGTTTAATGGCTGATGCACTGGTTGATTGATTTTCTTTTTGCTCCTTCAAAAGTGAAATTTCCTTTTTCAGTTCAGCATTTTCGGTAATGAGAAAATCAACTTTGTTTTTCAACTCATCTTGTGACTTTAAAACGAGTTGTAGAACAGACATAATGCCTTCTGAATCCTTCAGGTCAATATATTCAACCCTACTCCTTTTTCTAGGTCTTTGACTATTCGTAGCTAAATCTTCACCTCCGTTTGGTTCTTCGCATTTCTTGCATTTCCAAGGGCTTTTACGCAAATGAAACCCACGCAAATCCACGTTTTCACATTTACTGTGATAATTGAATCCACATTCTGTACAAATAATTATAGATCTTGGATCATCAAAGCCTTTTTTACAGATGAAACATTCCTCCTTCAAATGCTTTTCGTTTCCATCCATTTGTGATCTCCAACTGTCCGAGCTCGAACCCAGGCCGCACGAGTGTTTACTGTTTTTGTTGCACCTCCTTATCAGCAGCGATTGTTACTATTTAATTCAAATAGGAGTATAAAACACAAACATCACACAATTCAGATAATCCAGTTTATCAGATATAGTCTTCAGTATTGCACTATGTGAAAATCGCGATTGTATACTTCTTTATACTATAAAAATACTTAAATATTCGGAGCGAAAGAAACATACGACCGATCACGACGACGTGAAAAACGGCAGGAGTAGCTATGACTCTCTTGATGAGACCCATATATCCAACCGAGTGTAAACGGCGGGAGTAGCTATGACTCTCTTAATAGGACCCATATATCCAACCGAGGCATTTGACTACCTTAAGAGAGTCATAGTTGATAGGACCCATATATCCAACCGAGAGTAAACGGCGGGAGTAGCTATGACTCTCTCAATAGGACCCATATATCCAACCGAGGGTAAACGGCGGGAGTACTATGACTCTTTTAATAGGACCCATATATCCAACCGAGGGTAAACGGCGGGAGTAGCTATGACTTTCTCAATAGGACCCATATTTTCAACCGAGGCATTTGGCTACCTTAAGAGAGTCACAAAATCCCTAGAGAAATCCCTAAAAAATCCCTAGAAAAAAGTAACAGACGCGAATTGTGAAAAAAAAATCCTAAAAAAATTCCCTACAAAGAAAATCAAAAGTGACTGCCGCGAATTGTTAAAAAAATCCCTAAAAAAAAATCCCTACAAAGAAAATCAAAAGTGACTGCCAGGAATTGTGAAAAAAATCCCTACAAAAATCCCTAGAAAAAAGAAACAGACGCAAATTGTGAAAAATCCTAAAAAAATCCCTAAAAAGAAAATTAAAAGTAACTGCCGCGGATTGTAAAACAAAATTCCCTAGAAAACCCCTAGAAAAAATCCCTAAAAAAATCCCCAGGAAAAAGTAACTGCCGCGAATTGTAAAACAGAATTCCCTAGAAAATTTTCCAAAAAATCCCCAAAAAGTTCCCTAGGAAAAAGTAACTGCCGCGAATTGTAAAACAAAATTCCCTAGAAAAAAACCCTGTAAAATTTTCCAAAAAACCCCAAAAAATCTGAAAAATTCCCTAGGAAAAAGTAACTGCCGCGAATTGTTAAACAAAATTCCCTAGAAAAAATCCCTATGAAAAAGTAACTGCCGCGAATTGTAAAACAAAATTCCCTAGAAAAACCCTGGAAAAATTCCCTAGGAAAAGTAACTGCCGCGAATTGTAAAACAAAATTCCCTAGAAAAAACCCTAGAACATTTTCCAAAAAAAACCTAAAAAATCTAAAAAATTCCCTAAGAAAAAGTAACTGCCGCGAATTGTAAAACAAAATTCCCTAGAAAAAACCCTAGAAAATTTTCCAAAAAAAAACCTAAAAAATCTAAAAAATTCCCTAGGAAAAAGTGACTGCCGCGAATTGTAAAACAAAATTCCCTAGAAAAAACCTTAGAAAATTTTCAAAAAAAAACCTAAAAAATCAAAAAAAATCCCTAGGAAAAAATAACTGCCACGAATTGTAAAACAAAATTCCCTATAAAAACCCTAGAAAAAATCCCTTAAAAAATCTCAATGAAAAAGTAACTGCCGCGAATTGTAAAACGGAATTCCCTAGAAAAACCCTAGTAAAAATCCCTAAAAAAATCCCTATGGGACTCATCCGAGGCCCCGTAATCGGAATGAGTACACTCTAAACCCTTTAACGAGGATCAATTGGAGGGCAAGTCTGGTGCCAGCAGCCGCGGTAATTCCAGCTCCAATAGCGTGTATTAAAGTTGTTGCGGTTAAAAAGCTCGTAGTCGAATTTGTGTCTCGTGCCGCTGGTTCATCGTCCGCGGTGTTAACTGGCGTGTTACGAGACGTCATGCCGGTGGGCTTAGCTCGAGAGGGCGGCCCAATCAATCCTGCCGCGGTGCTCTTCATTGAGTGTCGAGGTGGGCCGGCACGTTTACTTTGAACAAATTAGAGTGCTTAAAGCAGGCTAAAATTTCGCCTGAATACTGTGTGCATGGAATAATAGAATAGGACCTCGGTTCTATTTTGTTGGTTTTCGGAACTCCGAGGTAATGATTAATAGGAACGGATGGGGGCATTCGTATTGCGACGTTAGAGGTGAAATTCTTGGATCGTCGCAAGACGGACAGAAGCGAAAGCATTTGCCAAAAACGCTTTCATTGATCAAGAACGAAAGTTAGAGGTTCCAAGGCGACTTAACCCGCCCCGACTATGGTTCTAACCTTAAACTATGCCAGCTAGCTCTCTGTCGACGTTCCTCCGATGACTCGACAGGTAGCTTCCGGGAAACCAAAGCTTTTGGGTTCCGGGGGAAGTATGGTTGCAAAGCTGAAACTTGAAGGAATTGACGGAAGGGCACCACCAGGAGTGGAGCCTGTGTCTTAATTTGACACAACACGGGAAACCTCACCAGGCCCAGACACTGGAAGGATTGACAGATTGAGAGCTCTTTCTTGATTCAGTGGGTGGTGGTGCATGGCCGTTCTTAGTTGGTGGAGCGATTTGTCTGGTTAATTCCGATAACAAACGAGACTCTAGCCTGCTAACTAGGCGTATTTTGACATCCTAAAGGTCCGTCAGCTTGGGGTTTAGTTCTAGCCTTAAACAATGCCAGATAGCTCACTGTCGACGTTCCTTCGATGACTCGATAGGAAGCTTCCGGAATACCAAATCTTTTGGGTTTCGGGAAAGGCATGGATCTGCTTTCTGTTTTTTGGGGACTATAGTTCTACTGGAACTCTTTCCCCATTGGCTATCTGATTCACCCAGTAAGGGGCAGAAGAATTTCCTCATTTGATTATTCTACGAGCTTGTAGAAAAATCAACAAATGCCATGAAGAGAATAAGGAGAGTAACGATGAGTTTTTCAAAGTGTTACAATGAAATACGAAAAACGGCTTCAGTTTTTTTTACATCTTGGTGACGTGATTATTTCACGGGGGACACATCTTACTATTACATTTTGGGGTCTTCATGGTAACAGATGCAGGATGATAACTGTAATACAGGGGTAATTTAATTGAACAGCTCTTGATATTAATTCCGTAACCAGTAGTAAAATTTAAATAAAAATGTGAACATATTGTTATGTGTTACATATTTCGTGTAGATTTGTATTCAAAAATAAAAAATACATCATTCCATTTGAGATTTGAAAGTTACCCCTTAAGAGACAAATGTGAAAAAATATCGTAAAATGTAAAATTATCACGTCACCAAAATGTAAAAACAGATTGAAGCCGTTTTTAACATATTGCATTGTAACAACTTTAAAAAGTCATCCTGTATAAGTATCTCGAAAGAAAAATGTTTATTTCCAAGACTTCTTAATTATCAAGGCGTGGCAAAGGGAAAATGGAAATTTTTGATCAATGAGATCAAAATCTACGGGTGGGTCACGCGAAAATTAGTACCTCTTATAACTAAGTTATCTTTCGAGCTACGAGAAATCGTGACAATACAAACATTGTAGGTATCATTAAATAACTTTATACTGCTATATCCAAAAATCAATTGAAGTTCGCGTTCCAAAAATATGAAGCCAACCTACGTTTTTTTAAATGGAAGCCCCTGTATATAACTACATATTCAGAAAGCCCTCATTTTTCTGATTTCAAAAGTATATAGTTTTATGCCCTTCTGATAAGCCAAAATATCGAAGTTTTAAATTTATATTTATGTCGTCATAGTATAGGCTGAGAAATTGTTATATTTTGAACTGTTACCTTGTTGTCACAAAAGTGAAATTTAAATTATTGAATCAAGTCTAAAGTTTAACGTAGATGATGGAATTAATGAAAAGGCTCCCCATATTATTCTCCTCTTTTTTCTATGCTCAGTCTCTTTTCTGAATTTCTCGATGTGTCTGCTACCAAATCGATGTCATGAATATGTCGATCAAATACTTTTGTCTTCATCTCTTGAATGATTTCCATTCTGCCACCATAAAACTATTTTTTTAAATATCCCCACGAAAACGTATCTGGAGGTGTGAGGTCAGGGCTATTTGGAGGCAATTCTATTGTTCCCCTTGTTCCCACATATTCCTCATACACTTTTTTTTGTGTTAGTGTATCGTGATGACGGATGCTTCTAGACACTTTCGTTTATTCATCGGTTGATTCAAAATATTCAAATTTGAAACTGAAATATTTTTTAAATGGCTCATCAAAAAGGCATCAAACTATATATTTTTGAAAACAGAAAAATGAGCTCATTCTGAATATGTGATAATATCCATTCAGAAAAACGTATGCTTGCTTCATATATTCGGAACGTGAACTTCAATAATTGTTTTTCTGATATAGCAGTAAGAAGTTATTTGATGACACCAACAATATTTGTCTCCACATTATTTCTCGGAACTTGAAAGATAGAAAAGTTATAAGAGGTTCTAATTTTCGCAAGACTTAGTCAACAATTGGAAATTTTTATTTAAGGGTTTTTGTTCAATGTGACCAAAGTTTAGCCAAAATCGGACCTTTTCATTATAGGTTATTTATTATAGATTATAGATTATAGATCTAGTGAAGGAGGTGGAGGAATGTAGGAGATACACATGCATCATGATCATGCATACATTGTTGACAGCTGAGTGATGGTGCCAAAAGTCATATAAAGTGTGTTTGAATTTTTGTGTTTTTTTCAAGTTTCGAACCAAAGGGTTTTTATGAATGAGAATGGTTCTTTTGAGTCTAAAGTAACTATTTAGAATTTTAAATTGAACTGTTTGGACTTTTTAATCTTGATGCAAATCCAAGTTACGAATACGCACTAAAGAGTTCCTTCAAGTTAACGCAAAAATTTATTTTGATAGATCTGAAGTTTTTTGACGTCTAAATTTGATCAACCCAGTGCGTAGGTAAGTTTTGAAATAATTACCGTATTGAATGAAAAGATTCTATTCCTGATATTCAATTTGCTGCTTCTCTTGAAGGGAGGATACAGTGCACCAAAAGTCTCATTATACATGTAACTTTCAAGACAACTTGGGAGTAATAGTGACCCCCAAATACTTGAGACTCATGTTCCAAGCTTAACCGGAGTAGCACAATTCCTATTTTCAAAAATAACAGCTTGCGTCTTTTCTTGATTAAGTCTTAAGTCCCTTATCTTTCATTCGTTAAACTAGTCCACAAGGCGATTCAAATGATTCTGCAATCGATTCCTAACAACAATATGACTCTTGTGCGTAGACACCAGGATAGTGTCATCTGCAAAAAGAAATAGATTTGTCTTTGAATCCGGAGGAATATCAGCAGTAAAGATATTGTACAAAAAACGTGAAAAGACTGAGCCTTGCGAAACGCGAAAAGACCGATTGCTTAGAAAACTTCTTATTCCACATCGAAAGACACAATCCCAGAAACTTTTCCAGACTGTATTCCTCGAGTGAGGCCCTCAACCAACCTGACAATCTGGAATTCTGTGTCAAGACTTTCCCCAAGACCAAATTGGAATTTTGGAACGACTTCAAGATTATCCGACTGAATTTTAATTTTATGCAAAATAAATTTTTACCAAAAAAGTTTGCCAACTCATGAAAATAGTGGAATTGGACGATAATTTGACGCGGCAGACAAATCTTCTCCCTTCTTTGGAATGAGGATAACATTGGCCATTTTCCATGCATCAGGAGAATAGTTTAACCTCAGGCAACAATTGAATATCCTTGCCAGAAATGTGATGTAGTTCAATGGTGGCCGTTTGTAAATTGTCAGTAATGTTGCCAGTTTAATAAATTTCTTTTTTGTTGGTCAGTGGTACATCATCAAAATTTGTATTGTTGCACAGGTCCTGAAATCTTCGAAAATTAGTGAACTCTTTTCGGTGCCCCATCTTCTCGACTTCTACCTGACTCAAAATGATCTCCGATGGGTTGTGATCTGATAAACTTCTAACGAACTTTTAACAGACAAATCAGAATGGCAGTATCTCCTCCTGTTTTCACCAAGTATCGGCCGTTTTTAAACGTGGTTGAAGAGTTATTACACAGATTTTGGTGCACAGTGAAATATCTTCTTATTGTTGAGTGAAACATATTTTATCTTTTTTTTTATGAGTATTCGAATTTCAATTAGCCTCGGAGCCAACCGACTCACACCCTGAACAACCGATGCTCTTTGCATTAGCTGGAAACTCGTCTGAATTTTATTCTCACGAATAAAATTCGGAATTTCTACGCAATATTACCAATTCGCAGCATGTGGCCCCTCATAATGGCAGCACACCAGAAAAGAGTTCCAGGAATTCGGATAGTTCCTATAAAAATGTGGTCCAGCACTCTTGTGGCATCGCTTCTACAGGAACTGAGCGAATGCCCAAAAGCCTAACAATTATTGTGACATTGAAGAAGATATTCAGGCTGTACATTCTGCTTGCCCACCTGAATTTGCAGATGGAGAAGATTGGTTTCGCCAAGGAGCCTGCTAACAGACTCCTTGTCAATAAGAACCTTCAAGATGCTAGAATTGTACTGCCTCTTAGCACCTTTCATAATCCAGAATATACTAGTGGGATTGTATCCGCGCTCCAACGAAGTGTTCTTGATATCATCAATATGGATTGAACAATTCAATCCACGAATGACTAAATTAGCTCATTTTCGAAGAAACGTGTAGGATATTTGAGATTATTTGCTTTAAATAATCTCCCTGTATTGGTCGATAGATACCGACGCTCTCTGAATTCGAAGACTGTGACGGTTGTTCCTGATATTTCCTGATGGGATGGTTATACTTTTGGCCGTCAACAACTGGTAGACCTTGGGATGTGAGGACTACAGACGGTACACGACCATTTTCCAGCTCATTAACTTGTTTATTTACAAAATTTTGACAACTGTCGTCAGATTGAGTGCGTTCATGCAGAGATAACCTTCATTGGGGCCTCCGTAATTTGGGGTTCACAAGCCCCATTATTAGGGTGCAGAGCCCTTAAATGGGGCTCATGAACTTCAGAATTTACATTCGGTATAACCTTCAAAGGAGGAAATGCCACAGATTGATTAGATCCAGATATTTCAAATTCGCATTTTCTTTGTCCAATTCAGCAACCAATTTTTGTAGCTCTGCATTGGCTTTCATTGTAACAAGAAGCTTGGCTTTGATTTCTACTAGTTCATTACTGAATGATTCAAGATCGTTCATCTTGGGAGATTTTTTGACAGATGGTGACACCGACCTATCCTTCGATTCACTTGCCTTTTGGGACGTGTGAATCGTGACAGAGACCTTCCCATTACCAACAGAGTAGACTTTGTTTTCCCTTTTGAAGCTATTGACATTTTTAAAACATGGAATAGAAATATTGCTATTATTAGATTAAGATAATTTCAAGGAAAGGGTAGGATTTTCACGAGGGGCAAAAGTTTTTTTTTTATGTTTATATGGTTTTTGTGCGTGTGGGATGGTATTGATTTTGTTTTTGCAGTGGTGTAAGATCCAGTGGGTTTAATTTGCAAAAAAGTTGGACAAAAGTTTTTTTTTTATGTTTATATGGTTTTTTTGCGTGTGGGATAGTATTGATTTTGATTGTTTTGTGTTACCGGCTCTAAGGTGAGTAGGTTATTATTGCATATTGATTAAACAC
This sequence comes from Orchestes rusci, assembly GCA_958502075.1. Taxonomy (NCBI): domain Eukaryota; kingdom Metazoa; phylum Arthropoda; class Insecta; order Coleoptera; family Curculionidae; genus Orchestes; species Orchestes rusci. The sequence goes on along the minus strand of OY293311.1, from coordinate 45,705 downwards.
ATATACTAGTGTTACTGGCTCTAAGGTAAGTAGGTTATTATTGCATATTAATCACACACATATACTAGTGTTACTGGGTCTAAGGTAAGTAGGTTATTATAATAATAATAATAATAATAATAATAATCGTTTATTTAGCAAATGCTATAAAATTTACAAATTTCAATAATCATCAATCCAAAAATATGCCATGTTGAAGAGTAGTAAAAAGTTTTTATATAAACAAAAAAAAAACAATAAACGCAAATAAACATAAACAGGTGTACACTAGTTTAAAACTGCTAGGAGGTGTTTTTAAAAGCTAGAAATATCATCACAATTTTTAATATCACTTGCTAGTTTATTATAATCTATAAATCCTTTGAAAAATAAACTGTTTTTCGTTTTACTAAGTCGAGTAGTATCCACATAAAAGTCCCTGCCACTACGCGTATTATACTCATGTATTTCACTGACTAGCTTTATTTCTCTATTAAGGTAATCAGGTAGTAAACCCATTTTCATTTTAAATATTACTATGAATCTTCTATACATAACAACTTGTTTCACATTCAGTAACTGTAATGTAGTTAACATTAACTTGCTAGGTGTATATATGTTACATTTCAAAATAGATCGAAAAGCACGATTTTGGATTTTTTGCAGCAATTTGAACTTTTCTTGTGTTATGGAAAACAACATTGTCGCGCAATAGTCTAGGTGAGGAGCAATTATTGATTTGTAGAATGATAATTTGATATCCATGCTGAGGTTTTTTCCTATCCTTTGTAAGAAATACACTTTTCTGGACATCTTAGCAGCTACGTAATCAGCGTGTTTATCAAATTTCAATGTTTCGTCCAAAATGACTCCAAGATATTATTGCATATTGATTACACGGTTTTTATCCGAATCACATATACACTAGTGTTAATGTATTTAAAGTAGGTGTGTGTGTGTGTGATTAATGCATGTTGATAAGACGACACTCTGTAAAAAAAAAAATCCTAAAAAAATTGAAAGTGACTACCGCGAATTGTAAAAAAAATTCCCTTAAAAAAATCCTTGAAAAAAATAGCTGCCGCGATTTGTCAAAAAATCCTTCAAAAAATCTTTAAAAAAATGACTTAAAAAAAATTATCCGAAAAATTTTATACATAAAAAATAAAAAGTGACTGCCGCGAATTGTAAAAAAATTCACTTAAAAATTCCCTAAAAAAAATTAAAAGTGATAGCCGCGAATTGGACAAAAATCCCTGAAAAATTCCCTTAAAAATCCCAAAAAAATCCCTACTAACCCAAACTAACCCAATCAAACCAAACCGACCAAAACCTGACCCAAACTTATTCAAACTAACCAAACCAAAACTAACCCAAACTTATTCAAACTAACCCAAACCAAAACTAACCCAAACTTATTCTAACTAACCCAATCTAACCAAACCGACCCAAACTTATTCAAACTAACCCAAACTTATTCTAACTAACCCAATCTAACCAAACCGACCCAAACTTATTCAAACTAACCCAAACCAACCCAAACTTAACCGAGGGTAAACGGCGGGAGTAGCTATGACTCTCTTAATAGGACCCATATATCCAACCGAGGATAAACGGCGGGAGTAGCTATGACTCTCTTAATAGAACCCATATATCCAACCGTATAGCGTATATTAAAGTTGTTGCGGTTAAAAAGCTCGTAGTCGAATTTGTGTCTCGTGCCGCTGGTTCATCGTCCGCGGTGTTAACTGGCGTGTTACGAGACGTCCTGCCGGTGAGGTTAGCTCGCAAAGGCGGCCCAATTAATCCTGCCGCGGTGCTCTTCATTGAGTGTCGAGGTGGGCCGGCACGTTTACTTTGAACAAATTAGAGTGCTTAAAGCAGGCTAAAATTTCGCCTGAATACTGTGTGCATGGAATAATAGAATAGGACCTTGGTTCTATTTTGTTGGTTTTCGGAACTCCGAGGTAATGATTAATAGGACCGGATGGAGGCATTCGTATTGCGACGTTACTCGTGAAATTCTTGGATCGTCGCAAGACGGACAGAAGCGAAAGCATTTGGCAAAAACGCTTTCATTGATCAGCTATGACTCTCTTAATAGGACTCATATATCCAACCGAGGGTAAACGGCAGGAGTAGCTATGACTCTCTTGATGAGACCCATATATCCAAACGAGGGTAAACGGCGGGAGTAGCTATGACTCTCTTAATAGGACCCATATATCCAACCGAGGCATTTGGCTACCTTAAGAGAGTCATAGTTGATAGGACCCATATATCCAACCGAGGGTAAACGGCGGGAGTAGCTATGACTCTCTCAATAGGACCCATATATCCAACCGAGGGTAAACGGCGGGAGTAGCTATGACTCTTTTAATAGGACCCATATATCCAACCGAGGGTAAACGGCGGGAGTAGCTATGACTTTCTTAATAGGACCCATATTTCCAACCGAGGCATTTGGCTACCTTAAGAGAGTCACAAAATCCCTAGAGAAATCCCTAAAAAATCCCTGGAAAAAAGTAACAGACGCGAATTGTGAAAAAAAATTCCAAAAAAAATTCCCCACAAAGAAAATCAAAAGTGACTGCCGCGAATTGTAAAAAAAATCCTTAAAAAAAAATTCCCTACAAAGAAAATCAAAAGTGACTGCCAGGAATTGTGAAAAAAATCCCTACAAAAATCCCTAGATAAAAAAAACAGACGCAAATTGTGAAAAATCCTAAAAAATTTCCTAAAAAGAAAATTAAAAGTAACTGCCGCGGATTGTAAAACAAAATTCCCTAGAAAACCCCTAGAAAAAATCCTTAAAAAAATCCCCAGGAAAAAGTAACTGCCGCGAATTGTAAAACAGAATTCCCTAGAAAATTTTCCGAAAAATCCCTAAAAAGTTCCCTAGGAAAAAGTAACTGCCGCGAATTGTAAAACAAAATTCCCTAGAAAAAAACCCTGTAAAATTTGCCAAAAAACCCTAAAAAATCTTAAAAATTCCCTAGGAAAGAGTAACTGCCGCGAATTGTTAAACAAAATTCCCTAGAAAAAATCCCTATGAAAAAGTAACTGCCGCGAATTGTAAAACAAAATTCCCTAGAAAAACCCTGGAAAAATTCCCTAGGAAAAGTAACTGCCGCGAATTGTAAAACAAAATTCCCTAGAAAAAACCCTAGAAAATTTTCCAAGAAAAAACCTAAAAAATCTAAAAAATTCCCTAGGAAAAAGTAACTGCCGCGAATTGTGAAACAAAATTCCCCAGAAAAAAACTTTGTAAAATTTTCCAAAAAACCCTAAAAAATCTGAAAAATTCCCTAGGAAAAAGTAACTGCCGCGAATTGTTAAACAAAATTCCCTAGAACTAATTCCTATGAAAAAGTAACTGCCGCGAATTGTAAAACAAAATTCCCTAGAAAAACCCTGGAAAAATTCCCTAGGAAAAGTACCTGCCGCGAATTGTAAAACAAAATTCCCTAGAAAAAACCCTAGAAAATTTTCCAAAAAAAAAAACCTAAAAAATCTAAAAAATTCCCTAGGAAAAAGTAACTACCGCGAATTGTAAAACAAAATTCCCTAGAAAAAACCTTAGAAAATTTTCAAAAAAAAACCTAAAAAATCAAAAAAAATCCCTAGGAAAAAATAACTGCCGCGAATTGTAAAACAAAATTCCCCATAAAAACCCTAGAAAAAATCCCTTAAAAAATCTCAATGAAAAAGTAACTGCCGCGAATTGTAAAACAAAATTCCCTAGAAAAACCCTAGTAAAAATCCCTAAAAAAATCCCTATGGGACTCATCCGAGGCCCCGTAATCGGAATGAGTACACTCTAAACCCTTTAACGAGGATCAATTGGAGGGCAAGTCTGGTGCCAGCAGCCGCGGTAATTCCAGCTCCAATAGCGTATATTAAAGTTGTTGCGGTTAAAAAGCTCGTAGTCGAATTTGTGTCTCGTGCCGCTGGTTCATCGTCCGCGGTGTTAACTGGCGTGTTACGAGACGTCATGCCGGTGGGCTTAGCTCGCAAAGGCGGCCCAATTAATCCTGCCGCGGTGCTCTTCATTGAGTGTCGAGGTGGGCCGGCACGTTTACTTTGAACAAATTAGAAAGCTTAAAGCAGGCTAAAATTTCGCCTGAATACTGTGTGCATGGAATAATAGAATAGGACCTCGGTTCTATTTTGTTGGTTTTCGGAACTCCGAGGTAATGATTAATAGGAACGGATGGGGGCATTCGTATTGCGACGTTAGAGGTGAAATTCTTGGATCGTCGCAAGACGGACAGAAGCGAAAGCATTTGCCAAAAACGCTTTCATTGATCAAGAACGAAAGTTAGAGGTTCCAAGGCGACTTAACCCGCCCCGACTATGGTTCTAACCTTAAACTATGCCAGCTAGCTCTCTGTCGACGTTCCTCCGATGACTCGACAGGTAGCTTCCGGGAAACCAAAGCTTTTGGGTTCCGGGGGAAGTATGGTTGCAAAGCTGAAACTTAAAGGAATTGACGGAAGGGCACCACCAGGAGTGGAGCCTGCGGCTTAATTTGACACAACACGGGAAACCTCACCAGGCCCAGACACTGGAAGGATTGACAGATTGAGAGCTCTTTCTTGATTCAGTGGGTGGTGGTGCATGGCCGTTCTTAGTTGGTGGAGCGATTTGTCTGGTTAATTCCGATAACAAACGAGACTCTAGCCTGCTAACTAGGCGTATTTTGACATCCTAAAGGTCCGTCAGCTCGGGGTTTAGTCTAACCTTAAACGATGCCAGGTAGCTCTCTGGAAGACGTTCCGGAGATCGCTCCGATTTTGATGAAACTTGGTGGAGGTAAACTTTGAAGTGTCCTGAATTTTTTGCGGAGGGTGGTTGGGAGGTCTGACTTTGACCTTGAAAATAGCAAGGTCAAACGTGCGGGCTTTAATAAAAAGTTTTTCCTTTGCTGGAATTCGGCCGCGTTTGCATGGTTGACCTTCGTATAGGTCCAACTTAAGTTATGGTGGAAGTTGCGCGCATGCGCAAAAGCTCTGTTGCGCTGCACAGTGCGCCAAAGGGGAAAATTTGATTTGGAGCTAGCTTTGTTATTTTTCGGTCGATTTTCTTGAGATTTCGCCCAGGGCTACTAGAGATGGAGAGGATTTCAAAAAAAAATAGTTTGCGCATGCACAATCGCGGCAATTGCTCTAAAATGGCTATTTAAAAAATGAGGGGTCCCAGGGAATTTTTCGATCGGTGCCAAAAGTTCCATAGGTCTTCATTTTTTAAAGCCAAACAAATCTGCCAAGTCGAAATTTTGACACGGACCACTGTGTGACCTGTAGGTGAAGACAACCGTCATTTTTGAAAAATTTAATTTTTTTTTTCTGCGCAAACCTAACCTTGCACTGCGCCTTGACGTCCTGAAGATGCTCATGTTTTTTTTTTCTCTATCTCAAACCGTTTCGGAAATAAGTTGATTTAACTGTTTCCTAACCACCGCAGGTAGTGTTTTCGACTTTTTGATTATGCAGTGGGCCAAGTTTCAAAAAAAGTAGGTTAATATTGGGAAAATGATTGTTTATGACCGTTTTTGCGGGTTTGCGTGCGCGAATGTGATGATTTTGTTTTTGCAATGTGTAGAGGGTTAAATTTCCGACAAAGTGGGACAAGATCCAGTGGGTTAAATTTGCAAAAAGGCTGGACAAAAGTCTTTTTTTTGTTGTTTTTTAGGATTTTAGCGTGTTTGTGTGCCAGATAGCATTGATTTCGTTATGACAAAGTGTAGTGTGTTGAATTTTCGACAAATAGGGATATGGTACAGTGGGTTAAATTTGCATCAAGGTTGGACAAAACATTGATTGGACATTTTTGTTGTTTATTTGATATTTAGTGTGTTTGCGTGTGGGTTGGCATTGATTTTGTTTTTGCAAATTGTAGTGGGTTGAATTTTCGACAAAGTGGGTTACGGTCCAGTGGGTTAAATTTGCATCAAGGTTGGACAAAATTATCTTTTTGTTTTCTATTTGGTTTTTAGCCTGTTTGCGTGTTTGATAGCAATAAATTTGATTTGTAATGAGTAGTGGGTTGAATCTCCGACAAAGTGGGATATGTTCCAGTGGGTTGAATTTGCAAAAAGGTTGGACAAAAATCTCTTTTATGTTGCTTATTAGGTTTTTTTGCGTGTGGCATAGTATTGATTTTGTTTTTGCAGGGATGTAAGATCCAGTGGGTTGAATTTGCAAAAAGGTTGGACAAAAGTTTTTCTTTTGTTGTTTATATGGTTTTTGTGCGTGTGGGATGGTATTGATTTTGTTTTTGCAGTGGTGTAGGATCCAGTGGGTCGAATTTGTAAAAAGGTTGGACACATTTTTTTTTTATGTTTATATGGTTTTTTTGCGTGTGGGATAGTATTGATTTTGTTTTTGCCGTGGTGTAAGATCCAGTGAGTTGAATTTGCGAAAAGGTTGGACAAAAGTTTTTTTTTTATGTTTTTATGGTTTTTTTGCGTGTGGGATAGTATTGATTTAGTTTTTGCAGTTGTGTAAGATCCAGTGGGTTGTATTTGCGAAAAGGTTGGACAAAAGTTTTTTTTTTATGTTTTTATGGTTTTTTTGCGTGTGGCATAGTATTGATTTTGTTTTTGCAGAGATGTAAGATCCAGTGGGTTGAATTTGCAAAAAGGTTGGACAAAAATCTATTTTATGTTGCATATTAGGTTTTTTTGCGTGTGGCATAGTATTGATTTTGTTTTTGCAGGGATGTAAGATCCAGTGGGTTTAATTTGCAAAAAGTTTGGACAAAAGTTTTTCTTTTGTTGTTAATATGGTCTTTTGCTTGTGGTATAGTATTGATTTTGTTTTTGCAGTGGTCTGAGATCCAGTGAGTTGAATTTGCAAAAAGGTTGGACAAAAGTTTTTTTTTTATGTTTATATGGTTTTTGGGCGTGTGGGATGGTATTGATTTTGTTTTTGCAGTGGTGTAGGATCCAGTGGGTTGAATTTGCAAAACAGTTGAACAAAAGTTTTTTTTTTATGTTTATATGGTTTTTTTGCGTGTGGGATAGTATTGATTTTGATTGTTTTGTGTTACCGGCTCTAAGGTGAGTAGGTTATTATTGCATATTGATTAAACACATATACTAGTGTTACTGGCTCTAAGGTAAGTAGGTTATTATTGCATAATAATCACACACATATACTAGTGTTACTGGGTCTAAGGTAAGTAGGTTATTATTGCATATTGATTACACGGTTTTTATCCGAATCACATATACACTAGTGTTAATGTATTTAAAGTAGGTGTGTGTGTGTGTGATTAATGCATGTTGATAAGACGACACTCTGTAAAAAAAAATCCTAAAAAAATTGAAAGTGACTACCGCGAATTGTAAAAAAAATTCCCTTGAAAAAATCCTTGAAAAAAATAGCTGCCGCGATTTGTCAAAAAATCCTTCAAAAAATCTTTAAAAAAATGACTTGAAAAAAATTATCCGAAAAATTTTATACATAAAAAATGAAAAGTGACTGCCGCGAATTGTGAAAAAATTCCCTTAAAAATTCCCTAAAAAAAATTAAAAGTGATAGCCGCGAATTGGAAAAAAATCGCTTAAAAATTACCTTAAAAATCCCAAAAAAATCCCTACTAACCCAAACTAACCCAATCAAACCAAACCGACCAAAACCTGACCCAAACTTATTCAAACTAACCAAACCAAAACTAACCCAAACTTATTCAAACTAACCCAAACCAAAACTAACCCAAACTTATTCTAACTAACCCAATCTAACCAAACCGACCCAAACTTATTCAAACTAACCCAAACCAACCCAAACTTAACCGAGGGTAAACGGCGGGAGTAGCTATGACTCTCTTGATAGGACCCATATATCTAACCAAGGATAAACGGCGGGAGTAGCTATGACTCTCTTAATAGGACCCATATATCCAACCGAGGCATTTGGCTACCTTAAGAGAGTCATAGTTGATAGGACCCATATATCCAACCGAGGGTAAACGGCGGGAGTAGCTATGACTCTCTTAATAGGACCCATATATCCAACCGTATAGCGTATATTAAAGTTGTTGCGGTTAAAAAGCTCGTAGTCGAATTTGTGTCTCGTGCCGCTGGTTCATCGTCCGGGGTGTTAACTGGCGTGTTACGAGACGTCCTGCCGGTGAGCTTAGCTCGCAAAGGCGGCCCAATTAATCCTGCCGCGGTGCTCTTCATTGAGTGTCGAGGTGGGCCGGCACGTTTTCTTTGAACAAATTAGAGTGCTTAAAGCAGGCTAAAATTTCGCCTGAATACTGTGTGCATGGAATAATAGAATAGGACCTTGGTTCTATTTTGTTGGTTTTCGGAACTCCGAGGTAATGATTAATAGGACCGGATGGAGGCATTCGTATTGCGACGTTACACGTGAAATTCTTGGATCGTCGCAAGACGGACAGAAGCGAAAGCATTTGGCAAAAACGCTTTCATTGATCAGCTATGACTCTCTTAATAGGACTCATATATCCAACCGAGGGTAAACGGCAGGAGTAGCTATGACTCTCTTGATGAGACCCAGATATCCAACCAAGGGTAAACGGCGGGAGTAGCTATGACTCTCTCAATAGGACCCATATATCCAACCGAGGCATTTGACTACCTTAAGAGAGTCATAGTTGATAGGACCCATATATCCAACCGAGGGTAAACGGCGGGAGTAGCTATGACTCTCTCAATAGGACCCATATATCCAACCGAGGGTAAACGGCGGGAGTACTATGACTCTTTTAATAGGACCCATATATCCAACCGAGGGTAAACGGCGGGAGAAGCTATGACTTTCTCAATAGGACCCATATTTCCAACCGAGGCATTTGGCTACCTTAAGAGAGTCACAAAATCCCTAGAGAAATCCCTAAAAATCCCTAGAAAAAAGTAACAGACGCGAATTGTGAAAAAAAATCCTAAAAAAATTCCCTACAAAGAAAATCAAAAGTGACTGCCGCGAATTGTTAAAAAAATCCCTAAAAAAAAATCCCTACAAAGAAAATCAAAAGTGACTGCCAGGAATTGTGAAAAAAATCCCTACAAAAATCCCTAGAAAAAAGAAACAGACGCAAATTGTGAAAAATCCCAAAAAATCCCTAAAAAGAAAATTAAAAGTAACTGCCGCGGATTGTAAAACAAAATTCCCTAGAAAACCCCTAGAAAAAATCCCTAAAAAAATCCCCAGGAAAAAGTAACTGCCGCGAATTGTAAAACAGAATTCCCTAGAAAATTTTCCAAAAAATCCCCAAAAAGTTCCCTAGGAAAAAGTAACTGCCGCGAATTGTAAAACAAAATTCCCTAGAAAAAAACTGTTAAATTTTCCAAAAAACCCTAAAAAATTTGAAAAATTCCCTAGGAAAAAGTAACTGCCGCGAATTGTTAAACAAAATTCCCTAGAAAAAATCCCTATGAAAAAGTAACTGCCGCGAATTGTAAAACAAAATTCCCTAGAAAAACCCTGGAAAAATTCCCTAGGAAAAGTAACTGCCGCGAATTGTAAAACAAAATTCCCTAGAAAAAACCCTAGAAAATTTTCCAAAAAAAACCCTAAAAAATCTAAAAAATTCCCTAAGAAAAAGTAACTGCCGCGAATTGTAAAACAAAATTCCCTAGAAAAAAACTCTGTAAAATTTTCCAAAAAATCCTAAAAAATCTGAAAAATTCCCCAGAAAAAAGTAACTGCCGCGAATTGTTAAACAAAATTCCCTAGAAAAAATCCCTATGAAAAAGTAACTGCCGCGAATTGTAAAACAAAATTCCCTAGAAAAACCCTGGAAAAATTCCCTGGGAAAAGTAACTGCCGCGAATTGTAAAACAAAATTCCCTAGAAAAAAACCCTAGAAAATTTTCCAAAAAAAAAAACCTAAAAAATCTAAAAAATTCCCTAGGAAAAAGTAACTGCCGCGAATTGTAAAACAAAATTCCCTAGAAAAAACCTTAGAAAATTTTCAAAAAAAAAACTAAAAAATCAAAAAAAATCCCTAGGAAAAAATAACTGCCGCGAATTGTAAAACAAAATTCCCTATAAAAACCCTAGAAAAAATCCCTTAAAAAATCTCAATGAAAAAGTAACTGCCGCGAATTGTAAAACAAAATTCCCTAGAAAAACCCTAGTAAAAATCCCTAAAAAAATCCCTATGGGACTCATCCGAGGCCCCGTAATCGGAATGAGTACACTCTAAACCCTTTAACGAGGATCAATTGGAGGGCAAGTCTGGTGCCAGCAGCCGCGGTAATTCCAGCTCCAATAGCGTATATTAAAGTTGTTGCGGTTAAAAAGCTCGTAGTCGAATTTGTGTCTCGTGCCGCTGGTTCATCGTCCGCGGTGTTAACTGGCGTGTTACGAGACGTCCTGCCGGTGGGCTTAGCTCGCAAGGGCGGCCCAATTAATCCTGCCGCGGTGCTCTTCATTGAGTGTCGAGGTGGGCCGGCACGTTTACTTTGAACAAATTAGAGTGCTTAAAGCAGGCTAAAATTTCGCCTGAATACTGTGTGCATGGAATAATAGAATAGGACCTCGGTTCTATTTTGTTGGTTTTCGGAACTCCGAGGTAATGATTAATAGGAACGGATGGGGGCATTCGTATTGCGACGTTAGAGGTGAAATTCTTGGATCGTCGCAAGACGGACAGAAGCGAAAGCATTTGCCAAAAACGCTTTCATTGATCAAGAACGAAAGTTAGAGGTTCCAAGGCGACTTAACCCGCCCCGACTATGGTTCTAACCTTAAACTATCCCAGCAAGCTCTCTGTCGACGTTCCTCCGATGACTCGACAGGTAGCTTCCGGGAAACCAAAGCTTTTGGGTTCCGGGGGAAGTATGGTTGCAAAGCTGAAACTTAAAGGAATTGACGGAAGGGCACCACCAGGAGTGGAGCCTGCGGCTTAATTTGACACAACACGGGAAACCTCACCAGGCCCAGACACTGGAAGGATTGACAGATTGAGAGCTCTTTCTTGATTCAGTGGGTGGTGGTGCATGGCCGTTCTTAGTTGGTGGAGCGATTTGTCTGGTTAATTCCGATAACAAACGAGACTCTAGCCTGCTAACTAGGCGTATTTTGACATCCTAAAGGTCCGTCAGCTCGGGGTTTAGTTCTAGCCTTAAACAATGCCAGATAGCTCACTGTCGACGTTCCTTCGATGACTCGATAGGAAGCTTCCGGAATACCAAATCTTTTGGGTTTCGGGAAAGGCATGGATCTGCTTTCTGTTTTTTGGGGACTATAGTTCTACTGGAACTCTTTTCCCATTGGCTATCTGATTCACCCAGTAAGGGGCAGAAGAATTTCCTCATTTGATTATCCTACGAGCTTGTAGAAAAATCAACAAATGCCATGAAGAGAATAAGGAGAGTAACGATGAGTTTTTCAAAGTGTTACAATGAAATACGAAAAACGGCTTCAGTTTTTTTTACATCTTGGTGACGTGATTATTTCACGGGGGACACATCTTACTATTACATTTTGGGGTCTTCATGGTAACAGATGCAGGATGATAACTGTAATACAGGGATAATTTAATTGAACAGCTCTTGATATTAATTCCGTAACCAGTAGTAAAATTTGAATAAAAATGTGAACATATTGTTATGTGTTACATATTCCGTGTAGATTTGTATTCAAAAATAAAAAATACATCATTCCATTTGAGATTTGAAAGTTACCCCTTGAGAGACAAATGTGAAAAAATATCGTAAAATGTAAAATTATCACGTCACCAAAATGAAAAAACAGATTGAAGCCGTTTTTAACATATTGTGACGTTGCATGGTGAATGCGCCGCCGCAGCCACCACATTGTGTAGAATTGTTTGGCATTCTGGTACATTCTAGCAAGGCTAGATGGCGTCGAACATTCTTCGCTTTTCTAAAAAGATCTGGATTGTTCTCTTAATCCTGGCCAGGGTATATAATGAGATCCGTCATTTCAGTTAGTTAGTTCAGTTCTGAATACGTCGTGAAATATAAATCGTAGAACATAAATATTTGTGGTGTTGTAAATCGTGTGTGTAGTGACTTAAAATAAATTAATTAAAGCTGAACAGTGTTTTCTATAGCGAAACTCGTTACATTGGTGTCAGAAGTGGGATGAGGCGTATGCCTTGCCAAACCAGGAGGCAGCTACCGTTGCCGATGTCTTGATTAAGGAATGGTTTTGCCGTTTCGGTGTCCCGTTGGAGCTGCATTCGGACCAGGGCAGGAACTTCGAATCGACGCTATTCCAGAACGTCTGCGATGTCTTGAAGATCAAGAAGACAAGGACAACGGCGTTACACCCACAATCGGATGGCATGGTGGAGCGAATGAACCGAACCATCAATCGACACTTGGCCAAAGTTGTCTCTGACCATCAAAGAGACTGGGATCAACATCTTCCCCTATTCCTCATGGCGTACAGGTCAGCAGTTCATGAATCGACGGGCGAAACACCTGCCAAGATCATCATGGGTCGTGAACTCCGGCTGCCCTGCGATTTGAAGTTTGGCTGTCCACCTGGTGAGGATGTCGCTGGGGAAGACTACGCAAGTGATCTTCGTAGAAAAATGGACGATATCCATCAACGGGTCCGACTAAACATCCAAAGTGCCAGCGACAGGATGAAAGAAGCGTACGACGTGAAGGCCGAAGAAGGAGGGTTCCAGGTTGGGGATTTGGTTTGGCTTCACAACCCACAGAGGCGACGTGGATTCTCCCCAAAACTGCAAAGTTCTTGGGAGGGCCCGTATGAGATTCTGGAGCGAATCAATGACGTCGTCTACAGGATTCGAAAGCCACCACGAGGAAAACCGAGGGTTGTTCACTTCAATCGTTTAGCTCGGTATGCTGGGAACCACGACGATCAGGACGCTGAAGTGAGGTAGATCAGGTCAGCCAAGGAAGACATGTCATTGGAAACTTTCATGTCTCTACACTCCAATGGCCAGAAAGTCCAGAATGGCGTTGTCCAAGAGAAGCAGCTGGATTTGTTTGAAGCACCGGCCGAATACTCGTTGGCTCACTGGGTCACTGAAGACCTCAGTATGAGGAGTGGACTTGCTGCGGTTTTTAAACGAAAATTTGGACGATTGGACCATCTGCGACGACAAAAGCCAGAGGTAGGGAAGCCGCTCCAAATCTCGAATGGGACACGACACCTGTTCTACCTTGTGACGAAGAAGCTTCCACATCATCTGACCACCTACAGTGATGTCTGGAAAGCCCTCAGTCATCTTCGTGACTTGATGCTGTCACAGGATCTGACCCATCTGGCAATTCCAAAAATGACGAACGACCAACTGGACTGGAGAGTAGTACGGAGCATGCTGGAGGTAATCTTCAAAGAAAGCGGCATTGACATCCTGGTGTGCTGCTATCCTTCCCGGAGGACGAACCAGAGGACAGTGGACTGCTACTTTCATAGGACATCAGGCTGCCGGTTTGGGGACAGTTGCCGATACCGACATGAAGGCAATTCGGGACGAATTGCCTTAAGAAGGGGGCAATGTGACGTTGCATGGTGAATGCGCCGCCGCAGCCACCACATTGTGTAGAATTGTTTGGCATTCTGGTACATTCTAGCAAGGCTAGATGGCGTCGAACATTCTTCGCTTTTCTAAAAAGATCTGGATTGTTCTCTTAATCCTGGCCAGGGTATATAATGAGATCCGTCATTTCAGTTAGTTAGTTCAGTTCTGAATACGTCGTGAAATATAAATCGTAGAACATAAATATTTGTGGTGTTGTAAATCGTGTGTGTAGTGACTTAAAATAAATTAATTAAAGCTGAACAGTGTTTTCTATAGCGAAACTCGTTACAATATTGCATTGTAACAACTTTAAAAAGTCATCCTGTATAAGTATCTCGAAAGAAAAATGTTTATTTCCAAGACTTCTTAATTATCAAGGCGTGGCAAAGGGAAAATGGAAATTTTTGATCAATGAGATCAAAATCTACGGGTGGGTCACGCGAAAATTAGTACCTCTTATAACTAAGTTATCTTTCGAGCTACGAGAAATCGTGAGAATACAAACATTGTAGGTATCATTAAATAACTTTATACTGCTATATCCAAAAATCAATTGAAGTTCGCGTTCCAAAAATATGAAGCCAACCTACGTTTTTTTAAATGGAAGCCCCTGTATATAACTACATATTCAGAAAGCCCTCATTTTTCTGATTTCAAAAGTATATAGTTTTATGCCCTTCTGATAAGCCAAAATATCGAAGTTTTAAATTTATATTTATGTCGTCATAGTTTAGGCTGAGAAATTGTTATATTTTGAACTTTTACCTTGTTGTCACAAAAGTGAAATTTAAATTATTGAATCAAGTCTAAAGTTTAACGTAGATGATGGAATTAATGAAAAGGCTCCCCATATTATTCTCCTCTTTTTTCTATGCTCAGTCTCTTTTCTGAATTTCTCGATGTGTCTGCTACCAAATCGATGTCATGAATATGTCGATCAAATACTTTTGTCTTCATCTCTTGAATGATTTCCATTCTGCCACCATAAAACTATTTTTTTAAATATCCCCACGAAAACGTATCTGGAGGTGTGAGGTCAGGGCTATTTGGAGGCAATTCTACTGTTCCCCTTGTTCCCACATATTCCTCATACACTTTTTTTTGTGTTAGTGTATCGTGATGACGGATGCCTCGAGACACTTTCGTTTATTCATCGGTTGATTCAAAATATTCAAATTTGAAACTGAAATATTTTTTAAGTGGCTCATCAAAAAGGCATCAAACTATATATTTTTGAAAACAGAAAAATGAGCTCATTCTGAATATGTGATAATATCCATTCAGAAAAACGTATGCTTGCTTCATATATTCGGAACGTGAACTTCAATAATTGTTTTTCTGATAAAGCAGTAAGAAGTTATTTGATGACACCAACAATATTTGTCTCCACATTATTTCTCGGAACTTGAAAGATAGAAAAGTTATAAGAGGTTCTAATTTTCGCAAGACTTAGTCAACAATTGGAAATTTTTATCTAAGGGTTTTTGTTCAATGTGACCAAAGTTTACCCAAAATCGGACATTTTCATTATAGGTTATTTATTATAGATTATAGATTATAGATCTAGTGAAGGAGGTGGAGGAATGTAGGAGATACACATGCATCATGATCATGCATACATTGTTGACAGCTGAGTGATGGTGCCAAAAGTCATATATTTTAAAGTGTGTTTGAATTTTTGTGTTTTTTTCAAGTTTCGAACCAAAGGGTTTTTATGAATGAGAATGGTTCTTTTGAGTCTAAAGTAACTATTTAGAATTTTAAATTGAACTGTTTGGACTTTTTGATCTTGATGCAAATCCAAGTTACGAATAAACTAAAGAGTTCCTTCAAGTTAACGCAAAAATTTATTTTGATAGATCTGAAGTTTTTTAACGTCTAAATTTGATCAACCCAGTGCGTAGGTAAGTTTTGAAATAATTACCGTATTGAATGAAAAGATTCTATTCCTAATATTCAATTTGCTGCTTCTCTTGAAGGGAGGATACAGTGCACCAAAAGTCTCATTATACATGTAACTTCCAAGACAACTTGGGAGTAATAGTGACCTCCAAATACTTGAGACTCATGTCCCAAGCTCAACCGGAGTAGCACAATTCCTATTTTCGAAAATAACAGCTTGCGTCTTTTCTTGATTAAGTCCCTTATCTTCCATTCGTTAAAGTAGTCCACAAGGCGATTCAAATGATTCTGCAATCGATTCCTAACAACAATATGACTCTTGTGCGTAGACACCAGGATAGTGTCATCCGCAAAAAGAAATAGATTTGTCTTTGAATCCGGAGGAATATCAGCAGTAAAGATATTGTACAAAAAACGTGAAAGGACTGAACCTTGCGGAACGCGAAAGACCGATTGCTTAGAAAACTTCTTATTCCACATCGAAAGACACAATCCCAGAAACTTTTCCAGACTGTATTCCTCGAGTGAGGCCCTCAACCAACCTGATCCAATCTGGAACTCTGTGTAAAGACTTTCCGCAAGACCAAATTGGAATTTTGGAACGACTTCAAGATTATCCGACTGAATTTTAATCTTACGCAAAATAAATTTTTACCAAAAAAGTTTGCCAACTCATGAAAATAGTGGAATTGGACGATAATTTGACGCGGCAGACAAATCTTCTCTCTTCTTTGGCATGAGGATAACATTGTCCATTTTCCATGCATCAGGAAAATAGTTTAACCTCAGGCAACAATTGAATATCCTTGCCAGAAATGTGATGTAGTTCAATGGTGGCCGTTTGTAAATTTTCAGTAATGTTGGCAGTTAAATAAATTTTTTTTTTGTTGGTCGTATCACTGACATCATCAAAATTCGTATTGTTGCACAGGTCCTGAAATCTTCGAAAATTAGTGAACCCCCATCTTCTCGACTTCTATCTGACTCAAAATGATCTCCGATGGGTTGTGATCTGATAAACTTTTAACGAACTTATAACAGACAGATCAGAATGGCAGTATCTCCTTCTTTTTTTACCGAGTATCGGCCGTTTTTAAACGTGTTTGAAGAGTTATTACACAGATTTTGGTGTACAGTGAAATATCTTCTTATTGTTGAGTGAAACATATTTTATCTTTTTTTTTATATGAGTATTCGAATCTCAATTAGCCTCGGAGCCAACCGACTCACACTCGGATCGCTTTTCGCTGGAGCAGTGACGTCACAAATCTCCGCGGGCGCGATCCAAATCCACAAATAGGCACTTCATCATCGATCCGTTTTTCTAGATCGAACACGGTTGGCGCTTTTGCTCCTGTTGATTCAACATAACCTCAAATGTATTCTATTTATTTTTATGTTGAGTATAATATAAATAAGAAAATAAAAAATAAGTATGAGTCAAATGTTATTCAACAAATCACTCCTATCCAGGATGGCAATGGAGGCTTTATCATAAACAATGAAGGAGACATTTTGTGTCAAGTAGTTGAAAATGGTAAGCAAAATATTTCGAACAAAAAAAATCAAAAATACTTGACAAAATGTAATTTGTTCACGATTTGTATAGGTACACTTGAATATGCATAGATATGATTTTTTCAGGTGTTGAAAGCTTGAGATTCATACACGACAATGGCTTGCGAGAAGATCTTAAAGACGAATCTACTGAAAACCAAGAAGACCCCAACGTCGACCTCTACTTTAATGATGAAAATGTTGAAAACCAAGCTGAAGAGAGCTTTCAATCATCGAAAGTAGAATGGGGAGAAGCAGATACCAAATTATTATTAGACCTATATTCATCCGAATTACCAAATGTGGGTCCAATGAGAAAATTTCGTAAAAAAAAGGATCTTTGGAACTATATTGCTCTAAATATCGCAACAATCTTGAAGTTAAAAAGAACTGGTATCCAGTGCCAGAACAGATACAAAACTATAATGAAAAGAAAAACCGAACAAGACTTGCACAACAAAACTTCAGGACAGGTCAGATGTCCTGTCAGTTACGAAGAAGAGTTGAACAAGATGAAAGCAATTGATGATAGTCTCGAGCCAGAAGTTTTATTAAGTGCAAAAAACCTCAAAATTAACAAAAAAAAGATGATCGAAGAGTCAAAGCCTTCAACTTCCAATGATGTAATACCATCAAAAAAGAAGAGGAAAGAAGAAGAAGTGCTAAATTTGATTCAAAAACTACATGAAGAAAAAGAGGCCAATCGAGAAAGACGTCACCAAGAAAAAATATCACTTTTGAGAGAGCTTTTCCAAAATGGAAATACTGATTAAAAGATCGAGGACCTCATCAGACCTTACAAATCCTGTCAAACCACACTGCTTCAAATAAGTAAGTAACGCACCACCTCCAATTTTTGAGAAAATTTTGATCCTGCATCAGTTATCAAAGAAGTGATTTACTACGCATTTACTCAGTCAAATCCATTTCTCAGTATACGTGTCCAGGCATTTTTTTTATAAAAAATTGTTCAGTGCCCTTTTTTCATGTTTAAAAAAAGGGCATTTTTCAAAACTTCTTTCTGTGTAGTTTTTGATAAAAATGGCTAGCACCATTCAAGAGAAATGCACAGGTTATGTACTTCCCGTAAATTTCACAATAATTGAACAAACGATGGCCAAATTATAAAATATTGAACTTGGCAGAAATGTCCAATTTTCCAAGATTTCATCAAAAATGGGTCTTTTTTGTCAAGTTCAAGATTTTATATCTAGAGCATCCCTTGTTCAATTATTGTGAAATTGTCTGGAAGTACATAATGTGTGTGTGCTATTTCTATAAAATTACACAGAAAAATGTTTTGAAAAGTGCATGCCCATTTTATCAAACGTGAAAAAAAGACATTTGTAATTTTTTTGAATAAATCGCCAGGACACGTGAACTAAGAAATGGATTCAGAATCAGAATCAGAATAAGCTTTATTATCAAAAAACCAATGGTTTAACAGACAAAGCACAGTATAATATTCTAAAAATAAAATCACAAAAAACAAAAAGGAGACTAAAAGTACAATAAATAGAAAAAAATAAAGAAAAAAGTAATAAAATTTAACCTAAAACTATATATCATAATATTCAAAATAGTAAAAAAAATTTATTATTATTTAAAATAGTAAAAAATAAATAAATTCAAGTAAGTAAATGCACCATTACTTCTTTGATAAATTATGCAGGATAAAAGTTTACTCAAAAATTAGTGGTGGTGCGTTAAATATTTGGAGCAGTTATTCGCGTTCCTTCTATAGCTGTTTTTCAAGTAGAAAGTTTTATTTTAGTTATTTAAGAGAAATACATATCAACTTTTGATTTTATTATAATGCTGGGAATGTGTGTTGAAATTATAATAAAGTACTTTTATTTGAGGACAGAAATTTATTTATCCATTTACTAACAAGTATTGTGCAAGGCGATCGCGTTTTTCTTTGGCAATGTTTTCAGGCATTTCATTACCATTAGCAGCTAGGACATTGTGATCGTGTTCTGGTAATGCTGGAAAATTATTGTCATCACCTTCGTTAATACATAATATGTTGTTTAAAACAAAACATGCTAGAATTATTTTCGACATCCTCAAAACTGTCAGATTTTCTAATTTTATCAGCTGTCTAAATCGACCTTTTAATAGTCCAAAGGTGTTTTCTATTTTAACTGTGGTTTTAGAAAACTTGTAGTTATAGTTTCTCTGCATATCGGTGAGGTTTCCATAATCCCTAAAAAGATACACATTTACTAAAATGAAGCACATTTTTATCGAATTTTATCAACATCTTTATTGTAAATCGAAACGTACAGGAAGGCTCAATAAGCAGTGTGAGTATTAAATAAACAAATTAACAAAAAAAACACAAACACAGGGAATTTAAAAAAAAAAATTGTACAGGGGCTTTTTGATGATGCTTATTAGGATTCCGTTGTAAATTTTTTTCTAGAAAATGCCCTGTATATCTGGAATATATCCTGACCGTCGCGTCCTTTGTTGTTTGCAGTAATAACGAGTTGATCTGGCCCTAACTAGGTGGACATGATGTGTGTATCTATGCTCTTGCGGACCTATGTCCATATGAACTTTTTGTCTTAAAATCATCCAAGGATTATCACCCTTAAGTATCGGCATTCAATTAATAAACACCCTGTATATGAATTAAATCAAATAAGTTGATGGTAACCTTTTTGTTCAAATTGAAACATCTCTTCAAGATTTGTTAAGGTATTTAGGATTTAGAAAAACCAGTATTTTCTTCTGAAAATTAAAAAAGCTGAAGTACGACAACGTACCAAAATTGGGTCGGATTTTGTCTATACACGTTTCATTTTTATTTCGTCTCATTGGAGTCTCTTGTTTTTTGATTGGAGTTTGGGGTTGATTTTCACCTATATGCACCGTAGAAATCTAATCCGGATGAAGTCTTTATCGCGATTATATTCCAATTTTTGGATGCACCGCAGCGCTTAAGCCTGAATCGGTCGCTCAACTCTGATCGCCCCATTTTCTAGGCTTAATCGAAGAATTTCAACGAATTCTAACCTAGTCTTTCATTTGTTTATGTTTATCCTACCAGATTTTGAGGTTTTGCGACTAAAGGCAAAACTATGAAAGTGGAATATCAACGGAGGATTATTTAGATTTTTAAAAAATCATCGATTGGAGTAGGATTCTTTTCCAATTCCAATAGGTGGTCAATGGGTACTATGTATTATACAAAAAAGATCTCAATATCAAGCAATATTTATTGCTCCACAACACACTCATAATAAAGCGAATTGCTCAATAGAATATTGAATTGAATAGGTACCTATTTTTGTAGGTAGGTACAAAAAAAACAGTGTACCCATCACACTCTGATATCTATCGCATATTATACCTATGATTTTTTATCGTTCAATCGATCGACTCAATTTGGATTGGTGTTGAAAGTAGGTACCTACCTATCTATATCCTGTAGAGGTATCTAAAATGGCTACTTATCTCAAAGTTTTGTCTAATTCTAATTCAATTCAAAATTTTAAGTTTTTGGGTAAACCCAGACTCATAAACAAATAGACTCGTTGATTTACTTTTTTTTTAAAGCTTTAGGTACTAATCATCTCTACAAGATAAACTAAAATAAAAACCTTTAAAACTGATGGTCTCATCACTTTTTATTTGTTTTCCCAAATGAGATCTTTTCATTCAATTTTCTTGACTTCATCCAAGTCCCAATTTATAACAGATATCCCAATAGAAGAAGGTTTTTGTTTTTATCAAGTATATAAGACATTATTTCAATTATATTTGTTTTTCCTCTTTCCTTGAGTTGTCAAACGATGCGTTTTCCAAAGTTTGTACATCGAGTTTTACATCTTTGTAATAATTTCAAAGTAGATAATGAGTTTGAAAATTATACAATATTGTCAATTTACCAATGGGCATTCCTCGGGGCATTCCTTACAAAATCATGTAATTAACCACTACTTGTTTCTACTAAAATATATTTTCTTGTGTTGTAATTGATGTTTTTATTTATCATCAGATGGATGGAATTGTTATTCTTGCTGTATTAGACTAGGTATACAGTATATAATAACCACTCAATATCATGAAATCTAAGCCCAAGAAAAGAGGAAAAGCAAATATACGAATGGTTCAAGAATAATAGTTGATACCCACACCAAATATTGAATTTACAAGAAAACCCCCTTGGCTAATGTTTGCTTAACGTCATATCAGGCTTGCGGATGTTACTGATCCATATTGTTGCTCATTTTTCATTTAAACTTGCAAGCAAATAGCAAAACTCAAAACAAATCACGCAACATAAATTTAAGAATTGTTATTTATATATTTTTCTAGGTTATTTTGTGACGTTGTCAAAAGTCTCAACAGGGATTGACGATCCTTGCAGCGAATTCTTCGGTGCATACAAAACACCGCCTAATCTAACTTTGAAAATTAATCGAGATTGGCTAAGCTCTCGTACGCATATGGCTGTTTGTGAATGTTCATTGTGTTTTTATTCTGGTTTAGTTTGTAGTGCTTCATTATTTACTGATATGGTATATTGTTCGAACCTCAAAATTCATAGGTTACCGGTTACCTAGGTAACTCGGTTACTATGATACTAAAACAAACAAGATAGACTATCGCACATCCCCCTCAGAAGTCATCACGTGACCTTCCTTAAAACTATACAATCAATGTCACGCGGGGACGTCATGCGTGAGCCACTTCAAATTTTGACCAGAAAATGGTAACTAGGTAACGTTATTGATGTTTCAAATCCAACCTCACTTTTGGCTGGCAATTGATCATATCTTTTCCGTTTTAGTATCATGATTGCAAAGCTGAAACTTGAAGGAATTGACGAAAGGGGGGAAGGGTACCACCAGAAGTGGAGCCTGCGCCTTGATTTGACTCAACACGGAAACCTCACCAGGCCCAGACATTGGAAGGGAAGGATTGACAGATTGAGAGCGCTTTCTTGAATCACTGGGTGGTGGTGCATGGCCGTTCTTAGATGGTGGAGCGATTTGTCTGGTTAATTCCGATAAAGAACGAGACTGTAGCTTGCTAACTAGGCGTATTTTGACATCCTGAAGGTCCGTCAGCTTGGGGTTTCCCTTGTTGTTCGGATTTTAACTGTCGGCGTACAAACTCATGTTCACAGAAATACTGGCGGCTTCTAGACGCACATTATTGAGCAATAATAAGTATGTGATGCCCTAATATGTTCTGGGCCGCACCCGTGCTACACTGAAGGAATCAACGTGTCCTACCTGGCCGAGTGGCCCGGATAATCCGCTGAACCTCCTTCGTTCTAGGGATTGGGGATTGGGGCTTGCAATTGTTCCCCAAAAAAAAAAAAAAAAAAAAAAGGGCATTTATTTAGCTTCGAGGCTATATACAAAAACATACAATGTAAAAAAAGAACAATATTTTAAATATGGGCTAAAACATAATCTCTAATTAAATATTTGAATCTCCTCAAGTTATCACAGTTCTTAGTACTCGAAGGCAATGAATTAAATTCATATAATCCTCTACACAGTACTGATTTGACCATTTGAGTGGTGCTACAGCGATAATTCAAAATAAAATCGTGCTTATTTCTGGTATCATGTTCATGGATGTCCAGAAAGAGTTTGGTTCTATCACAGACATACTTAGGTAACAGTTGATGTCTTATTTTCAAAATAAAGACATGTACATTGTGAATTACCATAAACAAGGAATTCCCAGTAAGCGCGAGTCATAAGCTCGCGTTGATTACGTCCCTGCCTTTTGTACACACCGCCCGGCGATACTATCGATTGAATTATTTAGTCTTAATATAAAATCATTGTTTATGCATGGTTAATATTCACATTTTTAACCTTTTTTTACGAAAATTAGATAACTGTTTTGAACTTTATTATTTGCATTTATTCATTTTTTTTTTCAATTTGCAAAAATATATGAAAACTTGATGCTTGAAGGAAGCTGCACTGGATACCCAGATTTTTCTTTTAAATCGCTTGTGTTGTGAGTTCCAAAAATTTTGCGCCTGGAAACTGGCAGCCCACTTCAAAATTGTTTGCTAAAAAGATGCAGTTTGTCAAGCAAGTTAGAATGTCTATAGATTTCCATTTTCGTTTCCATGATTTATTTTGCTATTTTTCATACTAAAATCAATTTTGTAGAATTCTCATCGCATTATAATTTTCCAACTTATAAAACGATATCATGTTTATGTTGTTTATTTAAATCATCTCACAGAGTATAAATGATCAATTAGGATCATCATAACTTTCTACAGTGTGACCCATTTGTTTTGGGAACACCCTGATAAAAAGTTTATTTCTTAAGCGATTTGGTTCGTTTTTTTTTTGGATTGTAGAGTTCGAAAAATTGTATATTCTTGGCAAAAAGTGACCTTCGCCATTTTGACTTCAAGGCCCACTATGTTAGTTTTTAAGAGCAAAATTTCAAGTTGAAAAAAATTAAAAATTCGCACTTTAACAATCTTTGATTCTATCAAAACAAATAAAAATGACATAAAACTAAAAATTTGTAACTTCTACCAAACCACCATCAACTTCAATGCATTTATCATTTCTTTTGATAGAATCAAAGATTGTTAAAGTGCGAATTTTTAATTTTTTACTGCATATAGAAGAACCAGAAATAAGAAGTTTGAGATGGGGAACCCATGGCCGGAAGTGCCCCGTTTCCAAGATACAGGGTGTTTCAGAACTTCTGGGCGTGGACCAGCTTTCTTATTTCAAAATACAACACTATTTTTGTATTTGATTTTTGCATTCTCTTAAAAATTCTCAACATTTTTCAAACAGCATACCCTATACTCAAACTCAACCAATAAGAAGATATTTACGTCAAAAAATATGTATGGTATTATTTGGAAACCTGGGAAACGAAGTGACTGTTAATAGAAGTCAACTTCTCAAAAAAGATTTGGACATGGTACCTATATTGCGAAAAAAGAAAATTTTTAAATATTTTCTTATACACGGTGACCCAGTTTTATCCAGCAATATTTAAAATTTAGATTTAAATTATCAATTTTTATTCTATATGGACATCCTATTCTGAAAGGCGACGAAACCATGAGAAAAACCATTCAAACAATAGGGGTTATATCCACTTTTTAAAATGCTTCTAAAAAGAAACTAAACATTTTTAAATTTTTCATAGAGTAAAAATTGTTCATTTCAGTAATTTAGGATAAAACTGGGTCACCCTCTATGTATAAAGAGGAAATTTAAAAATTTTCCTCTTCACAATTCACAATAATATACCATGTTTCAACATTCTTGACAAGTTGACATATATCAACAACTACTTCGTTTTCAAAGTTTCCAAATAATACCATACATTTCAAAACATGCTCGAAAAAATTGCAACTTTCTTACGTGAATATCTTCTTACTAGATAAAATTGGGTAAAGGGTATTGGGTATGCTATAT
The DNA here is from genome assembly GCA_958502075.1 of Orchestes rusci. Lineage (NCBI taxonomy): Eukaryota > Metazoa > Arthropoda > Insecta > Coleoptera > Curculionidae > Orchestes > Orchestes rusci. The sequence continues at coordinate 21,322 of OY293311.1, read as the reverse complement.
GAAAAATGTTTAGAATTTATAGGAGAATTCAAAAATCAAAGAAAAAATGAAGGTTATAATTTGAAATGAGAAAGTTGGACCACGCCCAGAAGTTCTTAAACACCCTGTATATGCAAAATCACTGTTTTCACAAAATTCATTCTGAACCATTAAACTTTTATTTAAAACATTTTTTTCCCAAACATCAAATTAAAAAGTTAATTGGGTGTCCATTTATCTGTGAACATCCTAAACTGTACTTGGAGATATTTTTTTCGCCGATAAGAAGAATCAAAAATAAATTATTTCGTGCAATAAGCATAGTCTGGCGTCTTCACCAAACCATCAAAGGATGCTGATCAACATGAAATCGAAAACAATTGAATTTTAAATCAGATGCAATCATCCGTTGGACAAAAATTGTGTTGTGTGTAAAATGTGCGAATTTGCATTGTTTATCTAACAAATTATCGAAATTTAAAGTCAAGCCATGCCAAGATTATTTTCTCTTAAAAGAGCAAAATTTCATTAGCAGTGAGACAAGTGGGCCGGAATTATGGACCATAGCAGAAAATAGAAGGACATTGAGAGTCCATTGAAAATTTTTGAAAATTTGAACGTAGCAGAATTCCAAAAATGGTCCTCTTAAAGAAGAAAGGGATCATTCAATATATCCAAGAACATCTTTTTAGCATCACAACCAAAAATCATTCTATGCGTTTCGATCCCGGAAATCCACAAACCGTCATTTATATGGCTTTGTAAAAATATTCCAATTTATAAAATGTGGGTCATTTTGATGAAAGCTTTTTAAATTTCGAACTATGTTTGAAAAAAATCTGTGTTATACGTGTGATGATTATTCCCAACGAGGATATTCTACAGGGTCAAATATCGTCGTCAATAGTATTTGTGTAGTGGGTCAAAGTTTATTTAAAAACAATAATTGTAAGCTCTTGAATGGAATAATGTGAAATGAACCAGTTATCATCATGTCAGTAAAAATGATTTTTTTTAGATTTGCATAAAGTCTATGAGATATAATAGGAAGTAATTCAGCGTGATTTCAACAGACACAAAAAACTAAGGTATTCTTCGAGTAACATTTTTTTTTCCTTGTTCAGGGGATCCGGCCCCTAGGAGAGGAATCTGAAACCAGACACCCTATGGTCTGAGACCTTGGGGTACTGTGAAGTTTTACTCACTAAACCTCTCCTCCGCATTAGGACGTCAGGGATAAGCCCTTTAGTGTCCAAATCTCTCATTTAAGTTTAGCTCTTTGGTACCCGGTTACCTTCTGAAGGTATCTTGGTCACAGAGTAGGATCGCGGCAAAACTCGTCCTACCCGTGTGTCTCCAAACTAGTGGCTACGAAAAAAGAAAAGTGAAAAAATAAAAATGGCTAAAAGTCTGAAGCAACTACCAGAGGTCAATACACGGTTGCGACGTGTTTGTCCTAACTCCGCTTTTGCTGCGGTGAACTCTAGACCGTAGTCTAGTTGACTTTTTGTGCAGCCTGAAGGGGCACTCTTTTCTTGACTTCTGTGTCGACGCGAGACTCAAACGCAGCCTGGGCTCTCTTCGACCAAAAAGTTCTTTCGTTCGTTCTGCCCATGTACGATGGGAAGCCACGCCAGCTTGCGGGCTGGCCTTTCCCCCCGCAAACCACCCTCTCCCCCACTCAAGTTGAAAAAAGTGAACAAATGTCGTTTTCAAAATGATCGATTCAATAGTATTTTTGAATTTGTGTTTTATTTTCCTGGCGTATTCGTTTGTGATTCCGTAGAATTTTTTTTCTTTTGGTGATCTTCAAACGGGACAAAATAATCATGAAGCACATTTATTTTACACTACATTGATTGATTATGGGGCAGTATTGTATATTTGATAAACGCTTTATTTTTTATCTGACATTAAAGTTAGTCTACTGACAACTAGCTAAGGTAAAATCTAACAATGTTAGGAAATATACTATACAATTCTCCGCCGTTTAATTTGGAAACCTCTGAGGTGGTCGACGAATTCTTGTTGATCGTCTCAAAGTGGCAATGGATGTACGTGTTGTGGGAGATCGTCGATTTTCAATCATCTGTGATGGGGTTTCATCAGAATGGATCAGAGAATCGCCAACGCCAAGATTTAGGGCTCAAGATGAGTGGTATGGTGATGAATAATGATCATCATGAGCTTTTGAAGTGAAGGGTAACTGATGTTCAGAGTTGATGGAATCACTTGTAAAACTTGGCAATACGCGTTTTGATAAATGGTTCCTATTATAGTTGGTTTGAAGTTGAAACGTTTGCATTTTTGTAGGCTCATTCTGCTGTTTCTTATTTCTGTCAGTTTCTAAATCATCTGGATGATTTGTTTCTATCAAACATGGCCTAAGTTGGGTGATGTGACGTTGAATTACGTATCCATTGTCCAGTCTGATCAAATAATGTAGCTTTCCAAGTTGTGTTTGTACCTACTGTTCCATAGTTCCATAATGAGTTTCCTTGATAATTTCTAGATCGAATTCTAGATCCAAGGGGAAATGATTTGTTGCATCTTGGTTGTGAAGCAGTATTTTCATGATTCTGTTGTGGTCTTATCAAGTCCAGTTTTGTTCTAATGTTATGTCCAAAAAGAAGTTCTGCTGGTGTTTTCCCCATTGCTAGTGGAGTTGATCTATACTTGAATAAAAATGATTGTACTTTTTCATGTATAATGTTCCACCATCGTCACTCATTCGTCCAAGCTTGTCTTAGAAAGTTTGGACATATCTTTCTGCTTAGAGATTTGAAAATTGTTTCATTGTCACTGACAAGTATTTCAGGAAGTCCATAAGAGCTGAAAATTTCTCGTAGGAAAAAAATGGTCCCTGAAGTGGTGGGGGAATTTCTTGATATTTTGATTTCAGGCCATTAACTTTTTGCATCCACTACTATCAAAAAATAATTATTGAGGTATGGTCCAGCATAGTCTATGTGAACTCGTTGCCAATTACTTGTCGGTTCTTCCCATTGATGTAAAGGTGCTTTTTGTGGATTTTTCCTGAAGTCACAACAGGGCTTGCATTTTTGAACCGTTTCTCCAATATTTTTGTCGATGCCCTTCCAGTAACAATATCTTCTCGCCAATGATTTCATTTTAACAATTCCAACATGGGTACCATAGTACCAAGTTCTTCCAACATTTTCTTTGGAGGCTTTCAGGAATAATTACTCTATTACCTTTGAAAATTATTCCTTCTTGAGTAGAATACTCAGGATCTCTGATTTTGCCATTATATGTAAATCATGTCTCATTTGTTGGAGTTCTGCATCATTCCGTGTTTCCTTAATAATTGTTTCAAAATCTAAAATAGACGTACAAATTTGGTTAATGGTGTAAATATTCTGTTGGTATGCATAATCAATCAAATGTATTTCCGTATTTTCTAAAGGAATTGGATTTCTTGAAAGATAATCGACGTTAGTGTGGTTACAAGATTCCTTAGATTCAATGGTGTTATCAAATCCGGATAGAAATTGTGCATATCTGATCATTCTTGTAGCTGATAAAATGGGTAACTGTTTAGTAGGATTGAATATACACCTGAGTGGCTTATTGTCAACGATCAGCGTGAATTTCCTTCCATAAATGTAATGGAACATTTTCTTGAATGCCCAGTATATTGCTGTTGCTTCACGATCTAACTGGCTATAGTTTTTCTCTGCCTTTGTTAAGGATCTTGAAATAAAAGCCACGGGTTTCTCTGTGTTATCTGGAAGGCTATGAGATAAAATTCCAGATAATCCGTAAGGACTAGCGTCAGTGACTAGAATTATTAAATATTCTGGTGTATAAGGCATTAGAACACGATCACTGGAAATTTCTTCTTTCGCTTTCCTGAAAGCACTTTCACATTCTGTAGTCCATTTGAAAATTTTATTTTTTTGAAGCAATGTATTTAAGGGCTGTAATAAACTAGCTGCGTCTGGTATAAACTTGTCATAGTATCGCACCATGCCAAGAAATTGTTGTACTTGTGCGTTATTTTTGGTCTTGGGGCTTCTTGGATTGCTTTTACTTTTTCACTGGATTTCTTGAGGCCATCTCTGGAAATAACGTGGCCTAGATATTTGATTTCTGACTGGAAAAATTTACATTTATCTTTGTCAAGATGTAGATTGTACTTCCTTAACTTTTCCAAATTTTTTATAAGGCGAAATTTACATTCATCCAATGTATGTCCTTGTATCAATATGTCGTCGAAATAAACTATTTTCTACAACCGAGCGCAAAGTGCCATGTTTGCGCATCAAAAAGGAAGCGCAAAGTGTCACTTTTCCGCGTAGTCTACTTTGTCGCTCGCTGAATATGGAAACCATATTAGAATAATGTCAAAAGTTTCTGCGACATTTGACAGCACAGTGGGCATTGGACGACATAATGGATTAAAGATGTATCACTAAGAACACTTCTTTTATGAAATGATAATGAAATTAAAACTGAGAAATACAAGTAGGGTTAATTATAACCAAATATTTGTTGTTGTTCACCGCTATGCAAGTTCAAAATGCGTTACTAGATGTCACCCCTTTTGTCAACTTCTCCCAATCTAAATTACTGAACAGCATTTAACAGATTATGTCAACAGTTTCATGAACAATAAGAACAGACAACAAAACACAGAACAAATTCTCAATCTGACTGTCGTTCTGTCAACATCGAGAGAGAAACCAAAAAAGCAAATCTACCTAAACTTTTATTTAAACTCCGCGAGTGACTCGTGCACTGTGCCATGGGTAAAACCAAGAAAAAGAAGCAAGTCAACCAACGCTCTTCAACAAATAGACCGAAAACTGAAAAGACCAACTCCAACTCATCCGAATACAGCTCTTCAGACGAATCATTTGGGGAGAAGCTACGCAGCCCAAGAAGTAGAAGTAATTCCGGTGAGTTTGCTAGTTTTTCCTCCAAATCTCCTTATCTGAAATCCAATAATAATCCACATCCTGATAATTTTAACCCCTTTGCCACACATAAAAATTTTTCTTTATCTGATAAAACTGATAGCATAATAAAAACCAAAACTGACAAACATAACAAGGACTTATCGAGTGAACCGTGTGTGTCTAATACCATGAATAGTGATATAACGGAAATATCTTCGCAAAACAACACCAACACTCCAATACCACCATCATCTACTCAACTCATGGAAAAAGAACCCAATTCATTCTTCACAAAACAAATTGAAGAAATTAAAGCTGCCTACCAAAACCAACTAGAAGACTTCAAAGCCAGGTACCAACAAGAGCTGCAGGGAATCAACCAAATTATCATAGACCGCGAATCACTGATTGAACAACAGGGTGCCCAAATTATACAGCAAAGTGCTCATATTGAGAAACTACAAAAGGACATTGAAAGCTACCAGTGCGCTAAAAGAACTGAAACTGAACCACTACCAAAGAGGAAGAGAGAAGACGATTTTCCACCTCTCCCTGAAAACAACTTTAAAACCATACAAATAATCCCCGATAAACCTCCTGCAAATGAAGTGAATGATGACCAAGAAAACGAAAACGGACCAATGGAAACCAACGATGACAACTTACCCAAACCCAATATCGAAAAACAAACCCCCGAATTCAAAATACCACCAATTGTCTTAACATCTAATCTAGCGGATTGGCCGAGAATCTACCAAGATATGGCAAAAGCCAACATCAACATCAAAGCGGCAGCAGTAAAAAATTACCGCTTCGGCTCCGGCATTGAAATATCCCCAGATTCAGCTGACCACCATAGAGCCATCACGAGACACTTCTTTGCTAAAAAACTTCAATACCACACTCGCCTCCTACCGGACCAGCGCAAGATGAATTTAATAATCAAGGGACTTAATGACAATATCGACGTCGAAGATATCAAAGCGGCGCTGGCAGAGAAAAATTACTTCCCAGCGGAAATCTACTGGCTAAAAAGTGGACCTCAACGAGCCAAATCAACGGGTTTCGTTAAAGTGCTAATTGAAAAAGACCAAGGAGAAGCCTTACTACATGAAAATTTTTTATTATACATGAAGATCACTGTCGAAACCCAACGCACAACCCCTGGCCGAATCCCGCAGTGTCATAACTGCCAGGGATTTGGACATACACTGTCAACATGTAAATCACAATCAAGATGTGTCAAATGCCCGGAAAATCATTTTTACAAAGACTGCAAAAAGGAAAAATCGACGGACCCACAGTGCTGCAACTGCGGGGGACTGCATACAGCCAATTGGACTCAGTGCCCAGAAAATCCCAACTACAAAAGGAAACTTAATGACGAAAAATTAAAACAATCCAAACTAAACTCAGTTGAGATGCACAATAATAACAGAAGCCTAAACGCACCAGATGCTACTACACCGCCCACCCAAGACACGCCCCCCCAGATGATGAACACCTACGCCTCCAGAATATTCACCAATGCGACATATCCATCCAAAACAAGCGAATCAGACCCCAGAAATTCAACAGATATCATCTTGATGAGACTAGTGGACAGCTTCAAAACTATTGAAAGATCCATGAATCTTATGCAATTATCAGTGACGGAACTCAACAAAAAATACACACAAATTGATGACAAATTCGAAAGAAAATGCAGTGAACTGATGGACAAATTTAAATACTACGAAGCCTCTGTACATGGATATTATGACTAATAACCCAACATCGCAACTAAAATTACTATCTTGGAACTGCAACGGAATCAAACCCAAGGAAATTGAAGTCACAAACTTTATTCTAAAACACAGACCTGACATCATTCTGCTCCAGGAAACCTTCCTGAAGCCACATGTAAATTTCAACATCCTCGACTTTGCTATCTACAAAAACGACAGAACCCAAGGCAAAGGTGGTGGTACTGCTATTTTAATCAGAAAAGGCCTCCCCCACAGCCTTCTACCAAACCTGACTGATAACTACAAAATTGAACACACCAGAATTATCCTCAACCTAAACAACCTTGATCTGAATATTGCATCAATCTACTACTCCCCTGGCTCAAAATTAGCAACGGAAGACCTGGACCAGCTACTTCAAAACAACGCACCCACTATTGCTTTAGGCGACTTCAACGCTAAACACAAAACGTGGGGATGCAACAAGGGCAATTCCAGAGGCACAAAATTATTTAAATACTGCACCCACAATCAAATAGGAATACTGGCCCCCAAAAACCCCACCCACTACTCCAGGAACGCGCTTAAAGCTGACATTCTAGACATCGGGCTGACCTCTGGCTTGCAGCTGAACGCTCACATCACCAGCGTCAACGACTTGTCATCAGACCACGTCCCAATAATTGTAAAACTAGACGAAATTGAGATCACCACCAGACAATTGACCAAAAAAATAGTGAACTTCCCCAAACTGAAATCCTTGCTAGAAAAAATACAATTAAACCCTTCCCTAAACACCGAAGACGAAGTCAACTTGGCAGTTTCTACCCTCACCAAACAAATCCAAAACGCAATAGAAAATTCCACCATCACCATAAATACTGACTACAACTACTCCTACGGCCTACCCGATCACATTCGCACAATCATCAAGGAACGAAACAGGTTGAGAAGACGTGCGAAAAAACATTCATCACAAGACTGCTTGAAACAAGCAAACAGGCTGACAAACCGAATAAGACAAATGATTCTGGAATTCAGGAATGAAAAATTCCAGGATATGTTGGAAAAACTGGACGAGAACGACACCAAATACTGGAAATTATATAGAAGATTTTCCAAAAACCGAACTACAAGAAAATACCCACCTATCAGCGACGCGAACAACAGACTCATCTACGTGGAATCCGAAAAAGCGGAGGTCTTCTCCAATTCCCTTTACGAGCAATTCTCAACCAACGAAGACCTGGGCTCCAGAGCATTCACACAGCACGTAAACAACCAACCCATTAACCACCCCGACGCAAAACAATTGCTACAAAAAGATGATCAAACCGAAGAAATCTCCCCAACCACAACAGAGGAGGTCCAGGAAATCATTGGCGATCTAAGAACAGGAAAATCCCCAGGCACAGACAATATCACCAACAAAGTCATAAAAAACTTCACAATTAACATCGTGGAACAAATGGTGGACATATTCAACGCATGCATTGCCAAGGAACATTTCCCAGATCCCTGGAAGGACTCTCTGGTGATACTAATCCCCAAAAAAGGAGAAAACTTATCCAAACCGACAAGCTACCGGCCCATCTCCCTGCTATGCTGCATGGGAAAAATATTTGAAAAAATCATGCTGACAAGACTACAACAACAAAGTGACAAACTTAACCCCATCCCCCACCAACAATTTGGATTTAGGCCACAACTGGGTACCGAACTCCAAATAGCCAGACTGTGTGAAGATATAACCAGGTCCCTTCAAGCGAAAAGAGTCTCTGGTGTCATTTCTCTGGACATCGAGAAAGCCTTTGATAAGGTATGGCACCAGGGACTCCTACATAAAATGATGACGATCGGATTCACAAGAAAAACCACCCTCATAGTGAAAAGCTTCCTATCAAACCGAACTTTCTCCATCAAGATCGGAGATATAACCAGTAACAGAAGAGACCAACGAGCAGGAGTCCCTCAGGGATCTATCATTTCACCACTCCTCTATAACCTATACATAGCAGACACCCCCACTTACCCAGTAACTGAGCTGTACCTCTACGCAGACGATACTTTAATACAAACTAGTGCTAAAAACAGCATCATCGCACAAAAGCGATTACAAAACTACCTCAACACCTTGGTTGAATACTATACCGAATGGAAAATCAAAATAAACCTAAAGAAGACTCAAGCTATCATGAGAGCGAGAAACAATACCAAAACACCAAATATTAGACTCAATGATGAGATTATTCCCTGGAGGGATAACATTAGATGCCTAGGAGTCACCCTGGATAAAAAACTCTTATGGAACGACCACATAAATTCCAAACTGAAAGAGGCAAACCAATCGGCAGCGACACTATTCCCACTGATTAATAGACACAGCAATCTCAGCACCTACAACAAAATGAGACTTTACACCCAGGTGATTAGGCCTAAAATAACCTACGCGCTAGGAGCCATCTACCTGGGAAAACCACTACACAAAAAACTACAAGTATATCAGAATAAAATCATGAGGAGAATGGACGACACACCATGGTTCATTCGCAACATTGACTTACACAACGAATTTAATATCAAACCCATGCAACACATTATACTGAACACCCTTTACCGACTACGTAATACAATTAACATTTCCAACAACCAATCACTAACCAAGACCAAAAAATACAAAATTTACAAATACCACAAATCAAGACATAGAAACATCTGGACCCCCAGAGTCAATCTACCAATAAACCCCTTCATACCTTACACTCCCCCCCCCACCACCCCTACCACCCCCCTGATTTTCTGATACCTAGTATCACCTCAAATTCAATACTCAATATAACCCAAATCAACCCCAAAACCCAATTCAAAAACCAATTCTCCAGAGCAATGAAGGCTCAACCCCCCCACCCCATATTCAAAAACAACTAGCAAACTCAAAGAAGAACAAAAAAAAAAGGGATAGAGTGTTTCAAACACTAGACCCAGAAGGACTCAAAACCAGTTTCATGAACAACGCGTATTCGAAGATCGTCATCGAAAATAAAAATATCTATTTCAATACAACTCATGTTTTTCTAAAATCTGCGGTTGTAGAAAAAATCTTGTGTGTAATTCGAGTGCAAAGTGAGATTGCCGCTCTCGCAAGGTAGCCGCGCTTCCGCTACGCGTCGCGCGTCCATCTCCTTGCTCAGAGCGGCAATGTATCACTTTGCGCTCTTAATACACAAATAGCTATTGTGCCTTCTAAATCATTCATAATTTGATCAATGATTCTGTGAAATTCATTAGGGGCCGTTTTGATTCCAAAATTTAGTCTTTTTGCGATATATGTCCCTCGGTGTGTTGAAATAGCTTGTATATTTGCACTTGTTTTGTCAACTTCGACATGCAGGTAAGCTTTATATACACACATCAAAATAATCTAGGGGACAGTTACAAAAATCTTAAATTCTTGGTAAATAAATAAAATTTTAAAGCCTTGGTAATTTCTACGTTTCTATGGTTACCTGGCTGATATCTTGGGTATGTTTGTTTGTTTATCAACTCGAAGTTTAGCCACAAACATAAACAAATTGAGAAATTGGACATTTTTTGTCGCAAATTGCATTGTGTCATATTGGTTTTTTTCAATAGTAGTCTGAAATTCAGTTTAGTTTTACACGTTACAATAATGGAGAGACATCATTTGGATCGCGAGACGCAATTACGTGCAGTGGGAATGCTTCAAGCGCGTTTGAGTCAAAGAGTGGTCGCCAACATACTCCATACGAACAAAAGTGTCATCAATCGTCTGTGGTCGAGATATCAAGCAACGGGAAGTGTGGATGAACGCCATACAGGTCGTACAAGAGCAACTAATGAAATTGAAGATCGTTTTATAAGACTATCCGCCAAAATATAAAACTTTAAATTAAAAGCAGCAAGGAAACAGTAGGTTTGTATCATTCGAAAGAATGACTTTTACTGTTTCCTTGCTGCTATTCCGAGATGGGCAACAAATGCATCTCTTCCTATCTTTTAATAATTGATTTTTCAACCAAAACTGTCATATTATTGTGAATAAAAGGAAGATATTTTGCACTGTACGGGGTCCTGCATTAGTGCGTCGGGCATCTATCTATATTTTGATGAAACGGTTTATTCTGCCTGCCGGACAAACATAGTAACTGAGATTAAAAATATTGTCTCATTTGTAGAAAACGCTTTTTAACCCATTTCTCAGCAACAAATCATTCAACAGCACGAGCAAAACAAAGTTTCTCGAATATACTACCGAAAAGTAACAGAATATTTCAACTTTTCAAAATAATTGAGCGTTTAGAACAATATTTCAATGTAACAGGTATTCACCAGTGAAGTTAATGTTGGATACGGCATCTAATGAGGGAGAGAGAATGCTTCATTCTCGCAATCTCTGATTAGTTAGATTGGTTGACATGGCGTTGCCATGGTGGCCGCAGGCCGAAGTAACAATGGCTACATTCAGGCGGTCCCAGTAGCTTGCTTGATAAGAAGCCCACCTGAACGTAATGCTGTTGTAAAGCGTCCCGTCAGCGACTGCGTGTTTTGCTTAGCGTAAAAAATTGTCGCTTTTTCGAATCTCGCTTGACATTTAAAGTTGGGTTATGTTTATTTGTTTATGATTACATCTTCACTAGACTATTATGATGATAGTTTTCGTCTCTTGGTGGCACAATATCAACCGGATGGACAAATTTCTTTACAGCCACAAGTAGTGAGTACATACAAACTCATCAAAATGAAATAATTCTAAAAAGATCTTCCCAATGATTTGATGTAACAACAGATTATCTAAACGGAAAGGTTGGTACAGGACCGTAATAAATGTCTACAGTTACATCCATGTGAGTAGTGCCCTCCTTATACCGGTTTCGTCCCGAAATTGGACTCATCAGTAAGGCAGCATGACACCACTCACAATCTGCCTGGAGTTACATTGATGTGAATGGTGCCATGCTGCCTTACTGATGAGTCCAATTTCGGAACGAAACCGGTATAAGGAGGGTACTACTCACATGGATGTAACTCTAGACATTTATTACGGTTCTGTACCATCCTTCCCGTTTAACATCGGATAACCGTAAAATAATGTCTCTTTATAACAGATTATCTGTTTTTTTGGCGTTTCACTTCGAATTTCATCCCATTCGCTTTTGGATTTATAATAATGATAATAATAATAATAATAAATCGTCTTTAAAAATTGAAAAAAAAAATGAAGTAGGTACATAGCAATAACAATTGACATTAATCATTCTTGCTTGGTGATTTCCGATAGGAGCAGATCCACGGCGGGTGACGGTTATTTGTTGGATGATTTTTCGATTGTGTTGTGTTATTTTGAAGTCCCAGCATTATTAATAATGATTAGTAGGTGGATTTGTTTGGTTTCGATTAGATAGGATTAGAATGTTCCACTTTGCGATTTCGTGTTTTTTCGGGAGATACGCAAAAACTTTTTTTCAACTTGTGAAGGGGATCCTCAATGGCTCAACTCTGAGTTTTCGGGAAAATCGAAGGTGATGGCGTTGTAATCATCTTGAAAATAAGGGCAAGTGTATTTTCTCCGTTCTTATCAAAATTACGATAAAATATCATATAACCAAAGTTGTGCAAAATCATATTCCCAAGATCCCAAGAACTGTTATCCCAAGACTTTTTCTCTAAAATCTTCTGGGAGATACAAGTTGTATAGATAATTTCCAGTTTTCTCAAGGCATCTCGGACTGAGTGACTTCAGTTGAGAATTTGAATTTCTTCCCTTACTCTATCCATAAGAACATCAATGTCTTGAACTCTTCTTTTATAGACTTTTTCCTTCAAGGCTCCCCACAAAAAATAGTCCAGAGGGTCAAATCAGGACTCCGCGGAGGCCAAGAAATATTTCCGTCTCGCCCTAAGACCTCTGCAAAATTTTGATGCACATAATCTCTGACTTGCCGTGCTTTGTGGCACGGTGTTCCATCCATCTGTAGTAATGGTCTGATATCGTTTTCCAATAACTCCAGGTATGCCGCACCCCGCACCGTTCATATGGTTATCCATAAAAAGAGGACCTATTATTTGATTCTGGTATATAGCACACCAATAATGAACGCTCTGACGACCTTGATGTTGTATGGTTTTAATGTTTTTTTCATTTTTTTGTGACCAATAGTGAGTATTCTTCCTGTTAAAAATTCCCGAGGTCGTGAAGATCGCTTCGTCGGTCCAACAAATTTGATGAAAAAAATTATGCTCACGGAAACTACGATCCATCATCAAATTACAATAATCCAAACGCAAATTAAAATCATTAGGTTCCAAGTGTTGCAACTTAGCGAACTTGAACGCTCTGTATAGTTATTTATTTTCAGCGTTCTATGTATGTCAGTTCTAGGAATATCTAAGTCGCTTGCTGCATCTCTTATGGAATTTTCTGTATATTCTTCGAAATACAAACATATATTGCGTTGCTAGATGGTTCTCTCTAGTATTCTTCGTTCCGGGTAATTCTGACGATATGCTCTAATGGTGAGAGCGATGCTTTTGTTATTTTGAAGATAACACTTATCTACCCTTTCCTCAGCACTATAAGTCATTTTTGAAAAAGGAAGACAGAATTATGTGACAAATTTATTGTTTTTTTTTGTTTCTGTTGGTTTCCAAGGAACAGATTCAGTGTTTCCATGGTAGGTTTAGTTTTTCAAGCGTTATTTGGATTCCATCCATCATCACACATGCAACATTTTTTATTTGGTTGAATTTCTCATTTGTAATAATAGTTATAAATGATTTTCTGGTAAAATTATATAATACAGAATATTGGTGATAAAAATCGTCGGTATAAATGAATGAAGTTTTTTAAAACAATAAGACTTTATATCAAACTTTTTTTCGTAAAACGCATATCTTCCGAGATAAGGTAGTAGAGGATCTTATATGGGACACCCTGTTGAAACTTTTATATTCAAATCAATCGCTTGGAAAAAACCAATAAAAAATTATTTAATACTAGGTATGATGATCTACGTTCACCCTGTGATATTAGGAATATAAAAAACTAGGCAGTACCTGTCACGGCTTCGCCCGCAATGGACAATTTGCATACATTTTCAAATGACTTGAAATTTCAAATGCGTATTCTAGACATTATTAATTTGAAAGTCACCAGCGAAAAAATTTTTCCGAAATGATCGCAAACGGGGTGAGGTCATATTACCCTCCCGAGAGAGAGAGAGTCATCTCAGTCAATACCACAGACGGAGATAGATTGTGTATTCTGTGACGTAGTGCATGTTGATTGGCGATCTTTAATCGGTGATTACTGCATTATTAGAGGTCGTAGGTTGATTTTTTAAACTTCAAGGGCATCAATACTTACTATTCCTTATATTTTTCATATTTTCAAAAAATGTGCTAATTGTCCATGTTGTTATCGAATAACGTTGAAAGCTACACTCATAAACTTGGAAAGCGATGAAACGCGTGTTTTATTAATTTTATCCAAGATCATCATGATGAAGTTCGTCATTGTGACCAAAAATATTTTTTTCTTCATTGATCAATGATTTTTCAGACCCCCACCCCTATTACCCCCTTAAGGGTTGAATTCTGAAAAACGACGAAACACCTGTATCATTGATTTCATGCAAGATTATTAATATGGAGTTTGAAGTTTATTTATTTGTAAAAAAGGTGAAAACATATATTGAACAGGCTTAGTTTTTAAGAATCGCTAAACTAACATATATGTAAAATTCGTATTATATTCTTGATACCATTGCTCAATGTACTGTTTAAAAAAAATGTGAACTTTAAATAATTGTAAATAATGATATTAATAAATATATTCCTAAATAAATTGTTTCTGTAAAAAAAGTCGATGTGACCAAAAACACAATTTTTTATTGATTTATGATTTTCCACACCCCCACCTTTTCCACCCCAAATGGGATGTGACCAGAAATACGTTATTTTCCCTTGCCCTCGAATTTGTTCTCAAAATACGAGGTCAACAAATATTGTTTTCCACCCCATCTTCTTTGAGCCCGACTTTGTCCCCCCTAGAGGTGGAATATTGAAAAACAACGATACATGTGTTCAATCAATTTCATTCAAGATTGTTATATTGTTAATATGAAGTTTCAACATGATGTTAACAATAATACATAATCTTTCATCAATCAACGATTTCTTCCACCCACTCCTTTGAGTACAAATTTTACGAAAACGTATAGAAGGGCCACCAAGAAAATTCAATTGAAATTCCGACTTCAAAGTCGGAATTCTATAAAAAATTTGTTGATGGCCCTTCTACGCTGTTCAGCAGCAATAAGGAAGATCGGAAATATTTTTATATTATGTGTATTTGACTTTTGAGCTCCTGTTTCCCTTACTCCTTTTATCCCCAAAAATGACTAAGTGAGGATATGTATTGTTTGCATAGTTTCGCAATTTTCCAAAGGATTTTGTTCAAATTAGATTTAAAGGTCCTATTTGGGATTTGATGAAGAAATAAAAAAAAAATACTTAGTGAGGTTATGTTCGCATAGTTCTGTTATTTTTCAACAGATTCTGTTCAAATTAGATAAGTAGGTTCAATTTGGGATTAGATCAAGAAATTTGAAACAAATTGGGTCAGTAGGTTTGTATGGTTTTGTTATTTCTCAAAGATTTTGTTCAAATGAGACATTATGTAGGTTCAATTTGGGATTTGAGAAACAAAAATCAAAAGAATTACTTAGTGAGGATTATGTTTGCATGGTCTTGCCATTTTCCAAATTAGATATAATAATGTGTGTGTTCAATCTGGGATTCGATAAAAATGTTTTAAAAAAAAATGCCTTGGTGAGGTTATGTTTGCATCTTCTTCTTCTTCTTCGTGTAATAAGACAAAGTCCTGTTAATTTTGTCATCAGCCTTCCTATGGCCCTGATGTCCAACATTCATACCAGAGCTTTGGGGGCCTGCCTTGTATCTAGTTTTTGTTTTGGCCCACTTTGCAATTGGGCCTGGACTAATTCGTACTATGTGGCTCTCCAACACCGGCGTCTCCCTCTCACCCATCTGACAACGTCCTGCACTCCCATTGCTCTTCTGGTTGCGTATCCTGTCATGCAATGTGATCCCTTTTATTGTTATTAGAATTTTCATCTCCGCTGTTCTCATTTTCCTTTTGGTGAGAGCCGTTTTGGCTCTTGTCTCGGCGTCGTCGGTCATGAAGGTCTTATAAATTCGTGTCTTGCTTTCTGTGGTCATATATTTGTTCTTCGAAATTATATCACGCAAACATCATGATACTCTTATATCTTTTCTGAACTGGTTGTCCACCTCATTCACAATACTTCTGCTGCTCGATACTTGTACCCCCAGATAGTTAGATTTCATCAACTGATGTTTAACCAACTTACATTGGATCGGGTCTTTGGATATTACCATAGATTGTGTTTTTTCGATCGAAATTTGCATATTGAGCCTCTGTGCTCAGGTTGAATCTGTATAGAAGGCGCTGCAGGTCATCTTCGCTCTCTGCCGTCAAGACAGCATCGTCTCCATGAAGCGAGATTTACACGGGTCGATTTCCGCTGCACGACTAGGCCGCACAACAACAACGACTAGGCCATGCAAACATAACCTCACTGACGCATTTTTTTTCAAATTATGTGATCAAATCCCAAATTGAACCTACACTCGAATCCCAAATTGAACCTACACATCTAATTTGAACAAAATCTTTTGGAAAATAACAAATCTATGCGAACATAACCTCACTAATACATTTTTTTTTTCAAATTTCTTTATCAAATTCCAAATTGAACCTACATATCTAATTTGAAAAAAAAATCCTTTGGAAAATAGCAAAACTATACAAATTAACATATCCTCACTTAGTCATATTGGGGATAAAAAGAGCAACAGTAGCTCACAAAGTCAAATAAACATTATATAAAAATATTTCCGATCTTCCCAATTGCTGCTGAACAGCTTAGAAGGGCTTTGTTGGTGGCCCTTTTTCGATTGCGATCGAAGAGCGTAGAAAGGCCATCAAAAAAAAAAAATATATTTTAAACTTTGAAGTTGAAAATTTTCTTGGTGGCCTTTCTACGCTTTCGTGGAATTTGACCCCCTTAGGGGCTGAATTTCGCAAAATAACGTAACCTGGAACGTAACATGTATTTAATTCATTTCATTTGAGACTATTTATACGAAGTTTCAAGATGATGTTACCAAGAATACAAGATCTTTTATCAATAAATGATTTTTCTCAACTCATCTCCTTTGAGCACGACTTTGACCCTCTTAGGGGTTGAATATCAAATGATAACGGAACATGTGTTCAATCAATTTCATTCAAGATTATTTGTATGAAGTTTCAAGTTGATGTGACCAAAAATACATAATTTTTCATTAATATATGATTTTTACTACCCCCATCCCTTTAGGGATAAAATTTCGCAAAATCCATTCTTAGCACATCTAGAAATATTTCTCTATCTATAAAAGCTTTGGCTCGGCGTTTATGAGTATAGATTTAGATCAGTTCAAGAACAGTATCAATTGTTATGTTTTGGAAAATTATAATATGTAATGATGACCCATCCTACACTGTGGGCCAAATCAATATAGAACCCTTGATAACTTTTTTGTTTATTTTTGGATTTTGATGATTTCCTGGATATTATATAATTCAATATGTTCTGAATGTTACCTCAAAATTGAGCTCTCGCATTTTAGCCAGGACCGGACTTGGAACGTTTCTTATGAAATTGGTGCATTTAAGCTCGTTGCAAAAACGAACTGCGCTACTCACAGACCGACTGATATGTTTTAAGTGGGAAAAGATATATCCTGATAGTATCAATATTTTAGAACTCTAACCTAAGAAACGATGTTTTTTTTTCTGTATAAAAAATATATCAGTTGGTATATGTGCGCAGTTCATTTTTGCAACGAGCTTAAATGCACCAATTTCCTAAAAACGTTCTAAATCTGGTCTTGGCTAAAATTCGAAGGCTCAACATTCAGAACAAATTGACCAATATTATATCCAAAAATCATCAAAATCCATAAACAAACAAAAAAGTTATCAAGCGTCCAATTATGTCCTCACCTAATTTGGCCCACAGTGTGTTATAATATGCCAGTACCTTCTGCCATTTTGACATTTACAATGTATTTTTATTTATATGTGTGTATTTATATTCTATTATTTATTTTTTATAGATTTTTTTTAATTTATTACCAATGTAAATCCAAAATTCAGTTTTCATTTTTTTGTTGTAGGTATATCAGGTGTTGTATCCATTGAGTATCATTATCTTTTTTTGTAGACTAATTTGTAAAATAAACGATTATTTATTGACAAAAATTATTTTACAACTTGTGTAACTTGAACATTTTATCAAAATCATCCCATCACGTGGAAAATAATCTCCATTGTTGTTTAGAACCGTAATATTCCAAGGTATTTCCTACAGATTGGAAGGTTCAAAACTAAATCATTGGTGAAATGAACATAGTATGGCGCATTCACCAAACCAGCAAATGATAATAATATTATTAAGGAAAATCAAATCTAAAACAAATGTTTAATACGTGTTATGAAGTGATTTTTAACCTGACAAGTTATCAATTGCAGTCATCTTAGTCAATCCATGCCAGAACAATTTTTTTCTTGAGCAAACATCATCTAGTCTAATTTAGGCAATCAAGCAGCAGTACGAAAAATAAAGATTTGTCACAGAAGAAAAAAAGTGATTTTTACGCTGATAATGCCGTTTTTGATGCTCATCCACCATGTTTCAAAATATTCATTGGTTTTCGAGATACAGGATAAGTTGTGAAAATGGCTCAAATTAATTTGGTTAGCGGTTATCCCTCAAACTATTTATTTTTGAAAAAACACCGAAAATAGTGATAATTATAAAAAAAACTATCTTTAAAAAAAAGGTGTCAAAAAGATAAAGACTATAGATCTACATAGGAATAAATAGATCTTAACAAAAACATAAAATGTAAAAAATAGGTATCAGGTCTCACGGCGCAGTCCTTCCACCGTGAAAAGCTGTGAGATCTTTTTGTAACACCAAATCAGATATTTTAGTTGGTACCTATTTTTGAAAGCACTTACTATATTTGTCTAATAAACACCTACCAGAATTTATTTTAATCGTATCGACATAAAGACATCTTTATTTCAATATTAAGTAAAATGACTGTAATCACACGGAAACCTAATAAATTTCTAGAGAAGGATGATTGCTTAGGTTAGTTTAGGTTTAAGTGAAACTTTTACATAAATAACGGTAGGATCGAAAGAAACGACCAGATGAAGAATGGTGTGTTATGAGAATATAAAAAAATTACACCCCAGGCAAGAATCGGACCCAATTTTAGGGATCTATTATGTGCAAGAGTCGTAGTTATTAGATACCAAAAAAACTTCTCATTGCAATTACACTCAGTTTACTATCGTAGCTACGTCTTTATGAAAATTGCTCAATCATTCTTATGAGCAGATTATTATTCTGTGATTACTAAGTCATTTTATTTATTATAGAAATAAAGATGTCTTCATGTCGATACGATTACAATAAATTTTGGTACATATTTATTAGACAACAATTTACCACAAAGATGTTGAATAAGTGCTTTCATAAATAGGTACCAACCAAAATATCTGAATTGTTGTTACAAAAAGATCTCACAGCTTTTCACGGTGGAAGGTCTGCGAGACTTGGTACCTATTTTTACATTTTTTATGTTATTTTTGAGATTTCACCCCTTTTTGTAAGTATCATTATTTCTACAATAAATTGTTTATTTTGATGTGGCTTAGATACTATTCCAGTACAAATAAGACACATTATAAGAAAGAACATGTGAAATCAATTTAATCACACTTGTATATTTTCTAACATTCAACACTCCAGGACCAGGAATACCTATAAAAAAAATTTAGCCCCCACCGGCGTTCGAACTCATACCTCTTGCTTGTAAAGCTATCTTTAAATTTCTTAACGGAGTAAATATTTTACAATTTGGCGTTACAACATACTGGGGGGTGCACGGCATATTACAAACATATCAACATTTCCCTAGTATTACACAAGTTTAGTGTAGAAGCTCCTTCACCACATGGTGAGGATCTTGTTACACTAATGAGAAACAGACAACAAGGGCCTGCGGACTGGTGGTAGCCTCAGAAAACCTACAACCTTCCTCAGAACTGGGTGATCCGCATCTTCCCTACATGAATGATGTTCCATGACTCAAGAGAGTGTCTTGAGAAAAATCAGTTCAGGTGAATTCGCGGTCCGAAGTATTTAGTTGCGTGAACGATGTTTGTTGGGAATTCAGTAAGTTTGTGGGCTAAATACTACCTAAATTCAAAATTTGGAGTTTGTGTTCGTGCTATAGAAGTGCCTTAGACTTGGAATGTTTATTACTACTGCTATAAAGCATATTTGATTTTATAATTTTAGATTCTTTTTTGGCAACCGATTTCTGGTTTTCAATCCATGAAATAATTAAATAATTTGTCTACCTAGATTGAGAACATTCAACGTCGCGGATATCTTTATTTCTGCAATCATGAGTATGTCAATGAAAAGCAGAAAGTTATTTTTAAAAAAGTGATTGTACTTTATTTGGAAATTGATATGTTTGCAACAAGAATACATATTGTTCAAACAGTTAGTCTATTCTACCTTTTTTCTGTTCGCAAACTTTGTAATCAGTTTATCATTTGATTCGTCCATTTGTAGATGAAGTTTTTTCAATAGATAACATGGAAAGAGCTGTTGAACAGTCTTCGGTAACTGAGTGTCTGTCTGAAAGTATAGAACGACCGGTTACAGTGAATGCTCGAAGAAGATATTTTATTTTCCAACATCGAATGATTTTTTTCATTTTTCATTCATCTAATGTTGGAAAATATTTGCGTCAATCATTCACAGTAACCGATCGTTCTATACATTTGTTAAAGTGGCTCTAAAAATTAAAGAGTTCTTCACTTCCCTCTAACGTTGCATCTTATGGTTCGACTGTCCACGAAATATTTCCGGATTCTTGGAAGGAGAGTTGCTTCGAAATGCCAATTCAAAATGTCCACAAAATTTAATATTAAACGATTAAACCTGTTGAATACTACTATGATATCTGGATAAACCAACCAAGATTTGGCTGAGGGATAGTGGGACAAAACCCATTCTTATTTTATTTTTAAATAAGAAGAGATTTTAAGATTAAATAAAAATCAGATTTTTCAATGTTCCAAAACATTTAAAAATTTTATTTGCCTAAATCTGATATTTATTTAAAAAGTGAACAAACACGCTAGATTATCAAGCCGGATCTAAGAATTGCCAGGAGTCTGCAGAGATATAAAGGGTGTATGAGAAAATGTGGAGAATCTTATACAATTAAAGCATGAGAAAAGATGACAATAAGTTCCTATAAATTTTTTCCCTCGCTCATGAATGGATCAACAGGATTCTCATTATCCACAATGGGGTAGTTTTAAAATATATAGACAAAGGCAATGATCAAGAACGATTATTCACAATGATCTAATCTTGCTAAAACATATTTGTTTTGTTGAATATTTGAGATATGGAACTTGGGAATAACAAATTGCTTTGTTGTTTGATTGGTGACACGCATGAATGGATCAACAGGATTCTCATTATC